>SJYV01034224.1:72757-143690 GCA_006410875.1 Neotragus pygmaeus | reverse complement strand
ACAAAACCCGAAACAGAAGCAAGTAATCTGAAACCCTGGGGTCACGTGAGGCCTGCCCTTCTTCTATCACAGGCCAGAATCTAATTCCAGGAAGCCCTCACAGGTAAGGAGGGACCTGCCCCAATGTGTAGCAGGTTGGCGACAGGACCAGAACAAGATCCACTCAAACTGACCCAGCAGAACTCCTCCCCAAGAACAGCGGGGGATATCTGAAGCTTTCTAGAGCAGGGTTGCCCATGAGAACTTTCTGCAAAATGGCCGAGATCTTCCGCACCCTCTGCTGTCCAGTGTGGTAGCCACTGGCCATGTGTGAGTGTTGGCTACATGACATAGTGAAACTGAAGAACTAAGTTTAAAATTAAAAAAAGTTTTTTTTTTAATTGGGGTAGAGTTGATTCACAATGTTGTGTTAATTTCAAGTGTACAGCAAAGTGAATTAGTTACATGTATACATAAATCTACTCTTTTAAAGATTCTTTTCCCATAGAGGTCACTGCAGAATATTGAGTAGAGTTCCCCGTGCTCTATAGCAGGTTCTTATTAGTTACTTATTTTATGTATAGTGTCATGTATATGTCAATCCCAGTGTCCCAATTTATCCTCTCTCTCCCCTCTACTGCTTAGCCCCTGGTAACTGTTAAGTTTGCTTTCTACATCTGTAACTCTATCTGTGTTTCTTAGAGTTTTAAATTTTACTTACATTTAATAACTAAATTTTAACAGCTCTGGTGGCTAATGGCTGCTTCATCTCTACAGCACCCTGAGCAGGATGGGGGAGCACCCTGCTGAGGCTGCTGCTGCTGCAAAGTCGCTAGAACCCCCCTTTTCCTCCCCTCCTCCCTGTTGCTGGCACGTTTCTACCAGCCAGGCCTGGCCAAGAGAGGAAGACCCGAAACTTGTGTTTGTCTAGAGAGCAGCTCTGAGCTGCACGTGGTCATGGGCTCAGTCAGGGACAAGAGAGGCTGGGGCTTGTGGGCGGGGTGTCCCGATCGCCCACAAGCCTGCAGAGGCCCTGGGTTCTTGGGCACTCGTGGATTTCAGAGGCTTTAAGAAAGGCTGCCACCCGAGGCGTCCACCCGATGGCTGCTCCCAGGGGGCGGGGGTGACGTGGGGATGAGTCTGGGATTGAGGACCCGACAAGCGGCGGGCTGCATCCAACAAGGTGGCTTCGACGACAAGTTCAGGGTCAGCTGTGTGTCTACCCCTTCTCCCTTCTCAGGCAGGAAATGTGGAATTCCCCAACTGAGGCACCACAATGCTTTGAGGAATAATGTCTTGCCTTGTTTTAGTTATGCTGCTTACAATTCAATTCATAAACTTAGAGTTAAAAAAAAAATTAAAGAAAGCACCAGTAAGAGGTAGTAAGAAGCAAACCTCATTTCACAATACAGGTCCAGTTAAAGAAAGAAAAATAAGCCAGATTCCACCATGTCTTACGCAACCAAATGTGTTTAAAGGACGACAAAACAGCAAAGGGTTCCTCTAGTGTTCTGGTAATTTCTGAATTTTTACCCACAAAGGACACCCTCTGGTGACATAGAAATAATGAGAATATTATATTGTGGAACAGTAGTAGATACTGTATTCATTATTTGAAAGCATATAATTCTAAAATAAAAAAGAACAATGCTTGTAACATTGTTTTTTCAAAACTATTTTTCTTATGCAGGCAAAATTACTTGCACAGAAACAGACCACTGTAATGCACTTCAAATAAAAAGCTTTTTATACACTGGCTTAAACCAAAGATTTCCCTAAATACGTTATGTGATTTTTTTCATCATGACCATAAATATGAAGGTAAATGAAAAACTATTATTCTCCCTTTTGTGCTAATATATGGTGTTGGCGATGGAAAGTGATGTCGGGTTCAAGTCTAATTACTTCGATTGCATTCCTGCTATTTTTCTATTCTCTTTATTGTTTTGTTGTCTGAGCTCCCAACCGTTTCTTAAAAGATGCAGTATTTCTTTATCCAGTAGCAACAGAAATGATGCGAATAAATAATTCCTTACAAATTAAATGAAGCCAGTCTTCAGAGCAGAGGGAAACAAATCATTTGCTGACAGTGAGACTGGGGTGAGTAAAGAGATGTTTAAATAAGGAATAGGACTCAGATGCAGGTCTTGCTGAATTCAAATCTTCCTGCCCATGATTTCATTCTCATGGGAGCAAACAGGTTCTTAAGGCATGAGTTTCTTCAAAGTGTCCAAAGAGGTTAAATCTATTCTCTCTCCTTCCCACTCTCACCTTTTAACTTTAATTGTATATCACAGACTAAGACCTCTTCCTTCCTCTTCTTTCCTTTTTTTAGATTGAGATATAATTGACATATACCATTGTATCAGTACAACTGTTGTTGATTTGATACATTTGTGTGCTGAAACACGATTACACCATAGCTAACATCTCTGTCATATCACATAATTATTTTTGTTTTGTGACGGGAACAATTAAGAGCTAGTGTCTTAGCAACTTTGAAGTTTGTACTGTAGTGTTGACTATAATTGTGACATTGCATTAGCTCTCCAGGACTTATTTACTTGGTTACCCTGTGGACTGTAGCCCACCAAGCTCCTCCGTCCATGGGATTCTCCAGGCAAGAATACTGAAGTGGGTTGTCATTTCCTTCTCCAACTAGTTCCAAGTGTTGTTCCCTAAACAACACCTACCCAGAACCCTCTACCAGCCTCTGGTAACCACCGTTCTACTCCCCTATTTCTTAATTGGTCTCAAGTTTCAAAGTACCTCAACTTTATCCATGACACTCAAAATATTAAAGATTATATTCATTTTGTTGTTTTTCAGTTGATAAAGGGACCCCACTCTTTGAGACCCCATGGACTATACAGCAAGCCAGGCTCCCCTGTCCTTCACTNCACCATCTGCAGTGATTTTGGAGCCTCCCCAAATAAAGTCTGACACTGTTTCCACTGTTTCCCCATCTATAACAAGCTCCTAATCAGAACATTTGCTCAGCATGTAAAAGAGCTAGTTTTGTCTACATTCTACCACAATTCAAAGGCATCAATTCTTGGGCACGCAGCCTTCTTTATGGTCTAACTCTCACAACCATACATGACTACTACAAACCATAGCTTTGACTTTGGAATATAGAAACTGCTGTATTAAAAAATCCTTCTAGGAATTTAATGTTATATCTTGCAAATCTTTTCTATAGCTGAATTTCTATAAATCTTAAGGGTATTTTTTTCTATAGAAGCTTCACAGAAAACCCAGGTAAAACATTTATTCTAAGCAGATTTGTTATTGTGACCTTGAGATAATGAAGTAAACCCCAGTAATATTAGTAGAAAATTAACTACTATTTTAAGAGATTTGTTATAGTGAAAATGTTCCTTGATTGGGCCAAAAAAGTAACAGTCATAGCACTAAATGAAAAGAGATCTTTGGTGGGTAGCCTAGACGGTTGAGTAAGAAGACCCTAAACTCACCTCCTTCATTGAGCACACCAAAATTACAACTATTTATAGATTGAATATTGATGAGAAAAGCCAGAACACTGACAGAAAAGATCTCATACAATGAAAGATATAAATAAGGAGCACAACAATATGGGCGGGAAGGATGGAGATGCAGTATAGACATGATGCATACCCTCATATGGGTCACCCATAAATGGGAGAATAATTACAATTGCTGAGGTTCTCCCCAGCAAGTTAGGGGTCCAAGCCCCATATTGAATTCCCCAGACCAGGCTGTGAGACCAGTAAGGCTTGATTTAGAAAAAGCCCGAGGACAGTGGAAAATAGAGATGTCTGTCTTAAAGGGCTGACACAGAATCTCACATGCTCTGGAATACAGAGAAAAGCCAGTAATTTGAAAGAAGCCTACGTCAGACCCAGTCGCTGATCTTGGAGAATCTCTCAGAAAGGCAGGAGGCAGCTGGAACTCACCCTGGGGACATGAACACCGGTGGGAGTCTTTTTGGGGAGCATGTTCTGTCATGTGGTTGCTGGTGCTGGCAAATACCATTTTATAATCCCCCCTCTAGTTTATGGCTTAAGACATATCCCCACACACCAATGACCCAGAATTAGCTCTGAGCTACCCAGGGCTTTGTAGACAGAGAATCTGGGATTTGGCTTCACCCACCAGTGGGCCAATGCTAGCCTTGGGAACAGCTTCATCCTACAGCGGGCAGGCATCAGCTCCGGGAATAACTGGGCTCCACCCACCAGTGGGTCAACATACCAACTCCAGGACTTCCAGAGCCTTGTAGCTAGCCAAAGACCTCAGGACTGGCTACACAGACTACTGAACTGGCACTAGGCTTGGCATCACCCCAACCCGCTGCAAGGCATAAGCCCTGTCACCAGCAGGCCAACATCAGCTCTGGAACCCCCGAAGCCCTAGTTCTGCCCACCAAGAGACAGCACCAACTCTGAGACATGTTGGATCTCTCAGCCAGCTTCCCTGGGATTCAGTTCCACTCACCAGCGCCCCAACACCAAATCTGGGATTTCCTGAATCCTTCAATCAGTAATGTCAAAGACTTTCTTTGCCCACAACTTGATACTAGATCTGGGAACCAAGGCCAAGCAACCACTCACAACAAAACCTAACTCCATGCACAAGTGGGTCAGCATTGGTCCTGGGACTTCCTGGAGAACTAAAGCCATCTGCCTTGGCACCCAGCCTTACCTATCTGTCAGTAGACTCCATGCAAGGCAGAGTTTAGCAACTAACAGGACTAGGAGCCAGCCACACCTACAAGACCATCCATAATAATACTAGTCAGAAGGACTCATGCAATTCACAAAGCGGGGTGCCCCTCTAGCAGTTAGCTCCTGTGACCAGAGGGGAGTGCACTGTTGAGGAGCACAGGATGTCTCCTACAAAGAGCCTCTTTGACAAGATCAGGAAACATAGACCACCTACCAAATAAATAGAAATTAAAATATTGAATTAGGCAAAATGAGGTGACAGATGAATATTTTTCAAACAAGAGAATAAGCTAAAACTGTAAGAAGAACCAAGTGAATTGAGATAAGCATCTACCTGATAAAGAGTTTAAGGTAATGACTGTAAAGATGCTCAGGGAACTCTAGAGAAGAATGATGCAGTGAGAACTTTAACAAAGAGCCAGGAAATATTAAAAAGAAAAGCCAAACATAGCTGAATAATACAATAATTGAAATTAAAAATACACTAGAATGAGTCAACAGTAGACTATACAGAGGGATCGATCAGCAACCTGGAAGACACAGTAATGGAAATCATGAGAGCTGACAGGAAAAAAGAATAAACGGAAATAAGGACAATTTAAGAGATATCAGAGACAACATCAAGCATACTAATATTCACATTATAGTGGTCTCAGAAAGAAAGAATAGGGCAGAGAAAATACTTGAGGTTATAATGCCTGAAAATTTCCCTAATCTGGGAAATGAAACAGACATCCAGGTCCAGGAAGCACAGGGAATCCCAAATGAGACAAACCCAAAGAAGGTAACACAAAGACAAATTATGTTATGATTAAAATGACAAAAATTAAAGAAGAAGAGAGAATATTAAAAGCAGCAAGGGAAAAGTAGAGTTACATACAAGGGAACTCCCATAAGGCTATCAGATAACTTACAGCAGAAACTCTGCAAGCCAGAAAGAAGTGGCTTGATATTTTTAAAGCATGAAAGAGAAAAACCTACAACCAAGAATACTCTACCTAGAGGCTTTTATTCAGGTTTGAAGGAAATATCAAAAACTTTAAGAAAAGATAAAGGGGTTTAGGATCACTAAAACTGATTTTAAAAGAAACATTAGAGGAATTTCTCTAAGTGAAAAAGAAAAGGATACAACTAGAAATGTGAAAATCATGAAAGGAAAAATCTCATTCACAAATGTTGATATATAATAAAGATAGCAAATTAACAGTATATAAAACTGATCAAAAGGCCAAATGATGAAAATAGCAAAATCATCTATATCCACAATAAGTAGTTAATGGATACACAAAATAAAAAGATATAAAATATGGCATCAAAAATCAACACGGAGCGAGGGTAGTGAAACTGCAAAGTTGTTAAAAATGTACTTAAACTTAGATCAGCAACTTTAAACAATCATGTATTTATATAGACTGCTTTATACAAATCTCTAGGTAAAATAAATCAAAATTTATAATAGATGCACACACACCCAGAAGATAAAAGAATCCAAATATAACCCTAAATAGAGTCAGCAAATCACAAGGAAAGAGAACAAAAGCAGAAGGGAACAAAAAAGTACTACAAAATAACTTACAAACAATTAACAACATGGCAATATGTACAAACCTATGAAGGATTACAAATGGAATAATTTCTCCAATCAAAAGACATAGGGTGGCTAAATAGATGCAAACACAAGATCCAATATACGTTGCCTTTAAGGGAGTCATTTCAGATCTAAAGATACACACAAACTGAAAGCATTTCTTGCAAATGGAAATGAAAAGAAAGCAGGGCTAGCAATAATTTTGTAAAATAAAATGGCCTTTAGAACAAAGACTATAACAAGAAGAAGGTTATATAATGATCAAGAGATCAATTCAAGAAGACATAATAGTTTTAAATATATATGCATGTCAAATAAGACTAAGTATAAAAAAAAAATTGAAAGACATAAAGGTAGAAATTGACAGCAGCACAGGAACAGCAGTGGACTTAACAAGGAACTTACATTAGTGGAAAGAATGAATTTCTGAATTTCATCCAGAAAGAAAATAAAAAAGAAAACACTGGCTTTAATTGATGCATTAGACTAATTGGATACACACATGCACACACACACACACATAACATTTTATACAAAATCAGCACAATAGACCTTCTTTTCAATTTCACATGAAACATTCTCTAAGATAGATAATGTGCTAGGGCACAAAACAAATCTCAGTAAATTTAAGAAAACTGAACTCATATTAATCATCTCTTTCCACTACAAGGCTACATGACAAGAGAAAAACTGCAAAGAACACAAACACACAAAGGCTAAAAAATATGCTACTAAACAACTAACGAGTTATTGAAGATATCAAAGAAGAGATTAAAAAAATTCCTGGAGACAAATAAAATGAAACACTCAAACATCCAATGGACCAAAAAGCTACAGGATGCAGCAAAACAGTTCTAAGTGGGAATTGTATATAAATACAAACCTACCTCAGGAAAAAAGAAAAATATANTTTACTAGCATGTGAGATGAGTGCAATTATGTGGGAGTCTGAGCATTCTTTGGCATTGCCTTTCTTTGGAATTGGAATGAAAACTGACCTTTTCCAGTCCTGTGGCCACTGCTGAGTTTTCCAAATTTGCTTGCATATTGAGTGCAGCACTTTCACAGCATCATATTCCAGGATTTGAAATAGCTCAACTCAAATTGTTGACTACAGTCAACAGGCCTCTTCCAAATGCAAATATCTAGGCCTAGATGAAACAAAGCCAGCTATTTGCAAGCCATCAGCTATTTCCTCCTGGTAGGTGCTGAGGATCAGGGAGGATATGAGAGGCAGCCATCTCTTAAGGTAAACAAGGAATTAGTATGTGAACAATGAAGGAAGCAGGATTGGCCCCAGATAGCTAGATGCACATGAAAGAAATTATTTCAGCAAGCCTGGATGCTTGCATCTTCCCACACACAGAAGATCGCTAAATCTCTTCATATGAGAGATTTGTTTTTGTTCAGTCGCTCAGTCGTGTCCGACTCTTTGTGACCCCATGGACTACAGCATGCCAGACTTCCCTGTTCTTCAACATCTTCAAGAGTTTTCTCAAACTAGTGTCCATTGAGTCAGTGATGCCGTCCACCCATCTCATCATCTGTCGCCCCTTTCTCTTGCCCTCAATCTTTCCCAGCATCAGGATCTTTTCCAATGAGTTGGCTCTTCTCCTCAGGTGGCCAAAGTATTGGAGCTTCAGCCTCAGCATCAGTCCCTCCAATGAATATTCAGGGTTGATTTNTTTCTCTTGCCCTCAATCTTTCCCAGCATCAGGATCTTTTCCAATGAGTTGGCTCTTCTCCTCAGGTGGCCAAAGTATTGGAGCTTCAGCCTCAGCATCAGTCCCTCCAATGAATATTCAGGGTTGATTTCCTTTAGGATTGACTGGAAATCTCTTCGTGTGAGAGATTTAGTTTTCTTGCTATCAACAGTAGTCTTTTAACATTCACATTACCTGTCCCTGGCTGCAAACTTATATACAGCCTGGCTCCTCCCCTGCCTCCTCGAGTCAGCTTTCCTAGGGTCACCTGAGATATTGTCTCTGGGCAGAGGAGCCTGGTGGGCTACAGTCCATAGGGTTGCAAAGAGTTGGACACTGAAGTTACTTAGCATGCACACATACAAGGGGGAAAAAAAAAACTTACTAAAGAAATACTGCCTATAGTTGTTATTTTGGCCATGCTGGATCTTCATTGCTGCAAGGACCTTTCTCTCGTTGTGGTGAACAGGGGCTACTCTTTATTGCGTCTCATTGTGGCGGCTTCCCTTGTTGTGGTTCCCAGGCCCTAGAGGATGGGTTCAATAGTGGACTCAGTTGCTCTGAGGCATGTGGAATCTTCCCAGACCAGGGATTGAACCTGCGTCTCCTGCATTGGCAGGTGGATTCTTTACTACTGCACTATTAGAGAAGCTTTTCTTGTCGCTTTTTCCAACACAGGCTTCTGAGAGATTCTGTCAGCTTCCTTTATCAGCACCCCCTGCAAAGCCAGGAAGATTCCCCTGGAGTAGACCCCGTCACTCCGGTGTTCTTGCCTGGAGACTCCCATGGACCAAGGCGGCTGGCGGGCTACAGTCTGTGGGATCACAAAGAGTCAGACACAACTGAAGTGAAGCAAGCAAGAAAGTCTGCAAAACCTGGAGTAGATGTCGTATCCCCCAGGAAGGCTTTTGCTGGGTGTTTGTTATTAGTTTCTCACTTACATGAGCCCCTTTGCTCCTTTCTGCAATTCGGGCATTTCAGTGACTTTGAATAATACTGGTAATTATAGTCTTTGTCTAGATAGCATGATGATAGCTAGACTCACAGGCCCCAAATTCCTAAGGAAATAAGGGGAAACACTGGTTGCCAGGCAGAGGTTCTCATGCCCTGAGTGGTAGGAATGGTGGTAGGAGGCAGTGACTCCCAGACCCCACAGCTGTGCTGGGGTCTGGATGCTCTGTACCAGTGATACAGGGGCAGCTCTTTGCCCCAGTCTCTGCATCTTCTTTGCATCTAAGCTGACGGATGTTTTAAATCCATAAAGAAGATAAAGAATCTGCCTTCGATGCAGGAGACCCAGGTTCAATCCCTGGTCAGGAAGATCCCCTGGAGAAGGGAATGGCTACCTACTCCAATACTCCTGCCTGGGAAATTCCCCAGACAGAGGAGCCTGGTGGGCTACAGAGTCATAGGGTGACTGAGTGACTAACATTTTCACAAAGAGGCCAAGCACCAAAGAGCTGATGCTTTTGAATTGTGGTACCAGAGAAGACTCTTCAGAGTCGCTTGGGCAGCAAAGAGATCAAATCAGAGAATCCTGAAGGAAATCAACTTTTAATATTCTTTGGAAGGACTGATGCTAAAGCTGAAGCTCTGATACTTTGGCCACCTGTGACAAAGAGCTGACTCATTGGAAAAGACCCTGATCCTGGGAAAGGTTGAAGGGAAGAGGAGAAGGGGGTGGCAGAGGATGAGATGGTTGGATGGTATCACCGACTCGATGGACATGAGTTTGAGCAAAGTTCAAGAGATGGTGAAGGACAGGGAAGACTGGTGCGCTGCAGTCCATGGGATCACAAAGAGTCAGACATGACTGAGCGACTGAACAGATGCATTAACTGTAGAATGCATAGTTATTTAATACAGCACTGATTTTAAAAGTTGCTACCAGGCCTAACTATAAAATACCACCAAGGCTAAGACACACCAGCTGTCAGAGATGTGAACACATGGAAACAGGGAGAAGTGGAGAAGCATCTTAGAGGAAAATAGAACTTAAGCTGGTCTGTGAAAACTTCTGGAAGAAAAGGGGCAGGAACCTTAGCATGGCCTGGGCTTTCAAAAGGAAACATTTAAATGGCAGGAAAAACCATGGGGTCCCTAAGAAAGAATCCACAGGGTGGCATGAGGGTCTCTGGCCAAGAGTCAAAGGCCAAGGGTCAGGGCAGAGGACTGGGGCCATGTGGATCCCAGTGGGCTGCAGCTCTGGGGTTTGTGGAGACACCCAAGTGCTATCGGTCTGTGCCTGTGATGAGGAAAACAGGTCCGCCTGAGGGTGGGGCTGGACCACTCGCCTGGGCTAATGGCATGGCCTGCAGTCTGATGGCAACAGGAGCTTTAGGGCGCCAGAGACTGGGAGTGGGAAGAGTGGCAAGCAGTCTTAAGAGTTGAATGTGGCTGCTTCCTAGGCAGGCGTTTAAGAGGCCTCAGGAAAGTAAACAACTGCCCAGGTCACATCGCCTACACCCTGGAGGGAAATTCCATCCACCACTCAGGGCTGCAGCCAACCACTCCCCCACCTCCCCACCCAGACCAACCCCTTCTTTCAACCAATGGTGGAATCTGAAGGAAACCGGAGCTATGACTCTGTTAGCACTGATCATCAGAAGAGCTTCCTTGTGATTATCTATAATGAATCAAAGGTGTCACTGATTTATTGCCTACAGTTTAAATTCCATTTATGCCTCCGAAAATTAAGCCTTGTGAAGCAGTTCACAGTCANTGGGATTTGGGGGATTTTGCCAGTTCTTTCAAACCTTCCCATCTCCAACAGCGACGGGTGAAAAAGGCAACGGTGTGACTCGCAATTCTTTAACGTGTAGCTATCAGCATGCTCTTTATTTTACGCATTTCTATTTCCTGTGACTTGCCATTTATAGCTTTGCCCACTTCAGTGGGTTGAACAGTGACCCCTGAAATATCTCCCTCCCAGACCTCAGAATGTGACCCTCTTGGAAAGAGGGTCTCTGCAGATGTAATGAGTTAAGAGGTGACCCTTGGCCACCCTTTACAACTCTTTGACTTCTCACAAACTAACAGAATTGTTCAAAGAGAATGATACTCTATAATCTCTGGGCTAAATGGAAGAGTTTTTTTCCTGATGCTTTATGCTAACAGATTAAAAAAACAAACTCAAAAATACCTGACACACCAATACCATGGTTTAAAGATAGAAAAGAACTGCTCATAAGACCTTGTGGATCTCCGTGTCGTATCAGTCTACAGCACAGAACGCAGGACAAGGAGGAAAGTCAGGATGACCTGGGGCTTTGGGCCTAAGGTAAACAGCTGTGCTTTAAAAAAACAGACTTAAGGCCTGAGAGGACGAGGCTGTATGAGAGCTGAAGAACAAGACCTGAGAGTCGAACTCCGTCACTACTGGTAAGATGAGGGCCCTTTCCTGGCAGGGGGAGGAAGTATGGGTGTGGCTGCCTGCTGGTGCCGGGGCTCCGGGGCCCAGAGGGGGTGCACCAGTGTGACCCCAAGCAGGCGTGTTCCCCACAGAGATCACAGGTGGACAGAAAGTAAGATCTGCCCCAAGACGCACTGCAGGGTCAGCACCCTGAGGACACGCCAGGACATCTCCATCACTGAAGGGTAGGAAGATTTACGAGGAAGGTTTCCTGGTACAACTCAGGCCCCAAACTTGCAGTTACCGCTCTGTGCTTCTGCACCTGCCTCCTCTCCACAGCCAACACATTTAAGACCCCCCGTCAGGTCAGATGCCACTTCCTCTCAACAGCCCTCACGGACCCTGTCCGGCCAGGTGAACCGGCCCTTCCCATAGTGGCATTTACACAGTTGTATAACTGGCTGTCCCCCACACCAGACGGTGGAGTGAAGGGGAGAAACTATGATTTGTTCTCTTGTGTGTCCTGGGCAACTAGCTTGGGGTCTGCTGCCTCAGCGTTTCAAGCCACCGAGAGCGATGCTGTTATTCCAAAACCTGCCTCACTGCAGGCTTGACCGAAGCTCAGAGTGGGTTACTGACAAGCTATTTCACTCACGTGCTTTACAATTCTTTCTCAAATGAAAATTAATTTCTGAATTCTATTCTGCAAATAGAGGTAATTGATTTTTCCAAGAAGCAAAGTGTAACTTTGATAGCAACATGGTAATGTTGTAAGGTCGGGAGGATTGCTCATTGGGTACATGTTGCCTTCATTCAAATTTAATTACTGAAAAAGTTATTCAATTATGAAAAATACTATGTTTTCCAAAGGGGAGGGCACTTAAAGGTTATTAATAACCAGAAACAACAATCAAACAGACGTCATGAGGGAAGAAAGTCACAGGCACAGAAAAGTTAAACAAAGAAGGTAAAGTGGAGGTGACAGTGATTACTCTCACTTCATACAGAAAAACTAAGACAACCGTTTCTAAATGGGGGTCAGTATGTGTTCCCGAACATCTGCCAGGAACCAGCCGGTGGTCCTCAGGCCTGGCTGCCCGTCCAGGGCCCCTCTGTCTGCTGACCCACCAGTCACCGGCCTGCCAGGTTCAGAAGCCCCGCCCAGCCCGGCTCCACGCCCCGCCCAGCCCGGCTCCACGCCCCNGGGGTGGGGGGTAGTTATTCATTTCCTAATCCTGTCTGGTGTTTCCAAACCTGAATATAAAGCTGCTTTGTCCCTAAAGAAAGCAGCTTTGAGAGACAGGTCTTTGCTTCTTCAGCTCTAAGATGACACTCTGTTTTGTCCTTAGAGAGGGTCTTCCTGGGGACTGTACTTTGAAAGGAAGCCAGGTAGCAACCAGACTGCCAGTCCAGAGATCTGAGCAGAATTAACTTGTCAAAACACAGTCCAGTTGTTAGACATAGCCCCTATTTCCCTCTTTTGTCTTTATCCTGTTCCAAATTTAGATCGAATCAGGAAACATTAAAGGGAGATAGGTGATATGAAGATGCTGTAAATGAGAATCTGTCCTGTCCATTGCCAAACATTTTGAAACTCCCTTTTTTAAGGGTTTCCCTGGTAGCTCAGACTGTAAAGAAACTCTCTGTAATGCAGGAAACCCGAGTTCAATCCCTGGGTCGGGAAGATCCCCTGGAGAAGAGAATGGCTACCCACTCCAGTATTCTTGCCTGGGGAATCCCATGNTTTTTAAGGGTTTCCCTGGTAGCTCAGACTGTAAAGAAACTCTCTGTAATGCAGGAAACCCGAGTTCAATCCCTGGGTCGGGAAGATCCCCTGGAGAAGAGAATGGCTACCCACTCCAGTATTCTTGCCTGGGGAATCCCATGGAGAGAGGAGCCTGGTGGGCTACAGTCCATGGGGTCGCAAAGAGTCAGACACTACTGAGTGACTTTCACACTTCTTAAACTAAATCCTAAGAAAACTATCAGCCGTCATTATTCTGTGTATATGTTCTGCCTCATGTGTGAGAACAAACCCAAACAATACAAATACATAGAAAACTCCACAGTAGTCTTTGTTAGTTGGGTTGTTTTGACAACACAGAAAGGAACCTTTCCTGAACTTAAATATAACAGACTGTGTTGATATGGTTATACCTTCAAAGACACAATTGGATGATTTTGGTTTCATTTCTGTGAACTTAAGAGCTTAAATTTCTTTTTTTACTGGCTTCTAGGTGCTCATTTTTGTACATCAGACATCATTCACTCTTTTCATAATCCTGCCGATGTATTAGGTTATAATTATTGTAACAGAGGTGTAATTGACATAGAGTGAAGCTCCTTAACTCTGGCTGCACATTATGCCCTGCTCACGCTTGAGCCTCTGCTCCAGTTGTCTCCGATCTCCTGATGGAGCTGCCATTCTTGAAGGTTCGTTTGCAAGCTCTGAGTGGGAGCTTCAGTCACTTAGCAGGCGCCCCGGCCCCATAGTATACCCTGGGCCACAGAGTGAACTGCGCTCAGTGGTGGTTGGAACCATGAAATGTGAATGACTGCTTTCCCAGCTAGACATGATGTGGTTTACTCACTGCCTGGAGAAAACCACATGCACTTAATCTCACGCCTTTCATCTGACAAAATATGCATCATCAATTCCATCGCATCATTTAAATATTCATCAGTTTTGAATCTGAAAAATTTTTAAACAATACTAGAAATGATACCATTCTTCAACACACTTTTTAAATTATTTATAGAAAAAGAAAATAATTGGAGTATGCTACAGTAATGGAAATCATAACCACGTAGCTTTAGAAAATACGTGTTCGGTTTTTGTTTTTGCTTCATATTCAAACCCTTGCTGCAAAATGCAAGTTCCTGCTTCATTTCCTGGAGTCAGGAACGCTGCGTTCCTTAGCATGGCTTCCTCCAGGAGTATGGAGACAGCCAGCAACCAAACACAGTATAAAAGAATGAGGACTTCAGATCCAAAAATGTTTATGGACCAGCTGGGTTGGGTGGTAAAGATGACGATCTTGAAGGCGCTATATATGTACGTGTATGTGCTCTGTCTCGGTCCAACTCTTTGCAACCCCGCCAGGCTGCTCTGTCCATGGGATTTCCCAGGCAAGAATACTGGAGTGGGTTGTCCTTTCCTCCTCCAGGGGATCTTCCTCACCCAGGGATTGAACCCGAGTCTCCTTTGTTTCTTGAATTGCAGGCAGATGCTTTACAGCTGAGCCTCTGTAAAAGCCCAGGGGACAAAAGAGCCCTCCCCACTCAGGACGCCTACAAAAGTCATGTGTCCCAGTATTTGTTTCTTACTCCTCATCACTAACATTACTCTGCACTGCAAGGCTGACAAACTAGTGAGCTCCAGAAGAAGAGCCTTCCTCCTGCAGTCTGGCCCTTTCTCTTAAGCCACAGAATTAGGAAAGGAAATGTTTCAGCAATCCGCCTTCCAGCCTGAGCACCATCCTCAGAGCATCATTCAATTTTGTCACCTGTTTGAAGAAAATGTATTGTTTCTACATGTGTGCCTGTCCACGCAGGCTGCAGCTGAGACCTGAAAGTTCTCTGAACACGGAGATTCTTTCAAAGGAGAAAGAATCTTTCTAGACGTGCACAGATTTGGGGGAACACCCGCTTTTGCCCACTGACTGATGACGTGTTGGGCTTCCCAGATGGTGCTAGTGGTAAAGAACCTGCCTGTCAACACAGGAGACATAAGAGACATGGGTTCGATCCCTGGGTTGAGAAGATCCNGTTTCATTTCTGTGAACTTAAGAGCTTAAATTTCTTTTTTTACTGGCTTCTAGGTGCTCATTTTTGTACATCAGACATCATTCACTCTTTTCATAATCCTGCCAATGTATTAGGTTATAATTATTGTAACAGAGGTGTAATTGACATAGAGTGAAGCTCCTTAACTCTGGCTGCACATTATGCCCTGCTCACGCTTGAGCCTCTGCTCCAGTTGTCTCCGATCTCCTGATGGAGCTGCCATTCTTGAAGGTTCGTTTGCAAGCTCTGAGTGGGAGCTTCAGTCACTTAGCAGGCGCCCCGGCCCCATAGTATACCCTGGGCCACAGAGTGAACTGCGCTCAGTGGTGGTTGGAACCATGAAATGTGAATGACTGCTTTCCCAGCTAGACATGATGTGGTTTACTCACTGCCTGGAGAAAACCACATGCACTTAATCTCACGCCTTTCATCTGACAAAATATGCATCATCAATTCCATCGCATCATTTAAATATTCATCAGTTTTGAATCTGAAAAATTTTTAAACAATACTAGAAATGATACCATTCTTCAACACACTTTTTAAATTATTTATAGAAAAAGAAAATAATTGGAGTATGCTACAGTAATGGAAATCATAACCACGTAGCTTTAGAAAATACGTGTTCGGTTTTTGTTTTTGCTTCATATTCAAACCCTTGCTGCAAAATGCAAGTTCCTGCTTCATTTCCTGGAGTCAGGAACACTGCGTTCCTTAGCATGGCTTCCTCCAGGAGTATGGAGACAGCCAGCAACCAAACACAGTATAAAAGAATGAGGACTTCAGATCTAAAAATGTTTATGGACCAGCTGGGTTGGGTGGTAAAGATGACGATCTTGAAGGCGCTATATATGTACGTGTATGTGCTCTGTCTCTGTCCAACTCTTTGCAACCCCGCCAGGCTGCTCTGTCCATGGGATTTCCCAGGCAAGAATACTGGAGTGGGTTGTCCTTTCCTCCTCCAGGGGATCTTCCTCACCCAGGGATTGAACCCGAGTCTCCTTTGTTTCTTGAATTGCAGGCAGATGCTTTACAGCTGAGCCTCTGTAAAAGCCCAGGGGACAAAAGAGCCCTCCCCACTCAGGACGCCTACAAAAGTCATGTGTCCCAGTATTTGTTTCTTACTCCTCATCACTAACATTACTCTGCACTGCAAGGCTGACAAACTAGTGAGCTCCAGAAGAAGAGCCTTCCTCCTGCAGTCTGGCCCTTTCTCTTAAGCCACAGAATTAGGAAAGGAAATGTTTCAGCAATCCGCCTTCCAGCCTGAGCACCATCCTCAGAGCATCATTCAATTTTGTCACCTGTTTGAAGAAAATGTATTGTTTCTACATGTGTGCCTGTCCACGCAGGCTGCAGCTGAGACCTGAAAGTTCTCTGAACACGGAGATTCTTTCAAAGGAGAAAGAATCTTTCTAGACGTGCACAGATTTGGGGGAACACCCGCTTTTGCCCACTGACTGATGACGTGTTGGGCTTCCCAGATGGTGCTAGTGGTAAAGAACCTGCCTGTCAACACAGGAGACATAAGAGACATGGGTTCGATCCCTGGGTTGAGAAGATCCCCTGGAGAAGAAAATGGCAACCCACTCCAGTATTCTTGTTTGGAGAATCCCATGGACAGAGGAGCCTGGCGAGCTATAGTCCTGGGGTCAGAGTCAGACACGACTGAAGCAACTTAGCACGTACACACACATTGCCAATGAAATCTGTACAGAGCGTTTCTCATTGAAGAACAAGCAGTTGACACGGTGCTGGTGTTTTCAGAGCCAAACATCAAAGAGAGTGAAGAGACACAGGAAGTGGTCCTGCTCTCCCGCCTTCCCCTTGGCGCGGGGTACACATCTTATAAGCAGTGGGGAAAGTCTGCTAGGACTGTTCTCCATGCTGTTTTAGAAATTCCAAACAAAGGTGTCCACTCTGAGTACAAGTCAAACCTGACGTTGCAAACAGCTAACTTTCACTCCCGCACGGGGTTCTAAAGCTTGGATTTCTTCCTCTCGTTTCTAAAACACAGTTTGAATGTCTTTGTCGGAGCTTTAGTGTTTCGGGACTGGCTGAAGCAAAATGAAACGGCATCATGCTGGCTCGAGTTCAGCATTCAGCATGTTAGAAAAAGCCTTGAGAGAAGGGGCAGCTGGAATAGAGAGGCATCTACGCTCAGCAGGCCATCAAAGGGACAGAGAGAGCCAAGCCTCAGAAGAACCCCAGGGATCCACAGGATGATTGGCTGGGGCCAGCAGAGGGAAAAGCTTTCTTGGGGCGACTGTTCCAGAACTTTCCACGGGTATACAAAGGGCCCTGAGAAGCTGATCTTTGACAAGAATATTGCTACATCAACCCAGCTTTCAGAGACTGCTTAAAATGGGTCTCTGGGGACTTCCTTGGTGGTCCAGTGGTTAAGACTGCTCCGGCTGCAGGAGATCCAAGATCCCACTGGCTGCACGGCACGGCCAAAAATATAATTAATTAAATAAAAGCTAAAATAAAATGGATCTCAGCTGCTCCTTCTGCTCCTTGCTGCTCTGGTTTCCATGCAGGGTTGTGGGGGCATGGTGGGGTGCGGGAATGGCTCCAGACCAGTGCCTGGCCTGAAAGGACTGGACCGGAACATGAAATTGATGCCCAGGTCTTAGGAAGAAAAATTGTGCCATGTGATCCATGCCAGAGTGAGACACCGGGAGGGCCTGGCAGGCAGCATGCCACAACAGTGACCCTCAGAAAGGAGTACTTTCAGAGCCCCGGCTATGGCAGGATGTCACCTGTTGCCTGGACACCAAAGGGCAGGCAACTAAGCTGAGAACTCTGAGAAGCCTAATAAGGACCAAACCTCCCTGCAGTTGTGCAGGTGATGTCTCTCCCAGCTGGGGCTGTCACGCTCCTACACACATCTGAGGAGGGTCAGGTGAGGCAGGAACAAGTGCAGCCTATGACTAGAAGGATGCTGATGAAGAGGGGGAAGGAGCCCCCACGTTCCCAATGAGGGTGACAGAGAACAGTTGCTTCCTCAGTGGTGGATAAGAACATTTTTGCTCACGTGCTCAAGAAGAGATCAGACAATTCTTACCAAGCCACTAGATATTAAAGAAACAGTGGATTTGAATACCAATGGTTTTAAAAGGTAAAATTAGCTGACCCCCTAGAAAAGAACTGAGATGAGGTAGGAAGATGCCTACCTATTTAGAGAATTTGCTGGAAGAGATTTCAAAGGGTTATTGTTGTGTTTTGTTTCCAGTAATAACAGCTCTATCAGAAGCAATGAAACTATGAATAGAAATAATAATATGTAGTAATCCCATCACAAGGAGAATGTTGAAAGCTCATAGTCCCGTTTCTTCTGGTCCAATTTTAGATTTCCCTACAAAAGAGAAATAACAAGGACTGTGGCAAAAACTCTTTTTCTCTCGTCTTGGAAAAACATTTACTCCATAATTATAATTTTTGATTCCATACTAATGAAGTGAGATGGATGCAGGGGTAGTTGAAATTCACAGCTAATTCATAAATATTATCTTGCCAAGAATTTCAGCCTCTTTCCCAGCAGACCTTTCTATATAGAGCACTGAACTAAGCTAACCTGTTTTGGGCTTGGAGGCTTTAGCATTCTTTGTGCCTGATGTTGGGTGAGCTGACACAGAGAAGAACTCAGCACAGTCATGGCGATCTTGTTTCAGCTGCAGATAGACTCTGTTAGGAATTGTTCTGGGTGTCAGGAGACCTTGCTGGGCGTTATGAGGGACTGAGCCCTAGGGTCAGTGGTTAGGAAATCTGAGAGGGTGGAGTTGTAGTTAAATCTGGAGAGGTTGGCAAAATTCCAATTCAATTCTGTGTGTGTGTGTGTGTGTGTGTGTGCGTGCGCACGCATGTAGGGGCATGCTCGCTAAGTTGCTCCAGTCATGTCCAACTCTTTGCTACCCCATGGACTGTAGCCTGCCAGGCTCCTCTGTCCATGGGGTTTTCCAGGCAAGGATACTGGAGTGAGTTGCCGTGTTCTTCTCCAGGGCATCTTCCCAACCTGGGGATCGAGCCTGAGTCTCTTGTGTCTCCTGCATTGGCAGGTGGATTCTTGACCACGAGTGCCACCTGGGAAGTCCAATTCAATTCTGCTACTGCTACTGCTGCTGCTGCTGCTAAGTCGCTCAGTCATGTCCGACTCTTAGTGACCCCATGGACTGCAGCCCCATGGGATTTTCCAGGCAAGAGTACTGGAGTGGGGTGTGACTGCCTTCTCCGAATTCGATTCTAGTAAATACTTATTCCCAACAGAGGCTGTAATGCTATAGTCTTTCCTGACCTGAATTGGTCCAGAACAGGCACCAGTCCATTAGGGACCACCCCTGTAGTCCATGGGCTGCCAAAATTGTTCAAACTGGCCAACCCTAAGTCTACTCTGTGGCTTACCCCACCTTGCCATTCCTTTCTGAATAAACCGCTGACGTTGGGTGAGCTGACAGAGGAGAATTCAGCAGGATTCATGAAACAGAAATTAGTAATTTATTTTCCAGGGTCCGGGCCACGCTCTGCCCAGTCCTCTTCTCTCTGGATGGACCCTGATTCTTCCACACGTGGCCCTGTGTGGCTTGGTGTGCATCTTCTTCTGGGGATCTGCCGGGAGACCTTCCCGACCCAGGGATCGAACCCGCATCTCTTGCATTCTCCCGTATTGGCAGGTGGATTCTTTAGCACTGGCACCACCTGGAAAACCCAGAAACCTCTTTATACTGCCCATTGTTTATAATAAAAGAGAACTCACTCTAAGTCATCAGCTTTAGCAGATTTGTTAAGTAGGGAATGATACAGTCATACAATGCATTACTTATCAATCATCTGACATAGCATTTCATGCCGTGTGATAATAATAATAGCATATCGCTAATTTAAGAAATCAGTTAATTAAATGGTATTATGGTATAATCCCTTTTCATAAGATAGACATAGACATACATATGGAGATTGAAAACTGGAGATATCTCTGGATCATGACGTTATACTTATTTTGTGCAAATATGTTTATTTTTCTTCGTTTTCCAAATGTTGTACAGTAAATGTGTATTAGGCTTCCCAGGTGGCTCAGTAAAGAATCCACCCTCAAATGCAGGAAACATGGGTTCAATCCCTGGATCAGGAAGCTCTCCTGGAAAAGGGAATGGTTAACTTCTCTAGTATTCTTGCCTGAAGAATTCCATGGACAGAGGAGCTTAGCAGGCTACAGTGCACAGGGTCACAAAGAGTCAGACATGACTGAGCGTAGTGCACGAAACATGTGTCAATAATTTAACTTACTTCCCAGTACATAGATTGCATTGTCCCTATTGCAGCACAGAGAAACCCTAGAGACTCCTAGAGAAGGAAGATGCACAATGAGATGCCCCTCCTCCAAAGGCTGGGGAAGTTCCACACAGGGGCTTTGTGAGCCATGGGAGTTGAATAAGCCCAGGCAATCTGGCCTGAAGACAAAGCCTGGTGGAAGTTTGTTTCCAAGCCCCACTTGCCAGCGGGTGAGAGGCCCTGGTACCAAGCTTCCCGGCTGTGGCTCCATGGCTCCAGGTGATCAGAGGCTCCCCTGGCCACAGGGCTGTTATTAGACGTGGGCAGGGATGGATGATGCTGTAGCGATGCTCCAGCTGGTGTAGAGAACTCATAATTAGCAACAGCGGGGTTACAGAGCAAGGAGCCCAGAGAGAAAGAAGGGGAGAGAAACAACCTACCCACCAAGGGCAAGAATAATCCACTCACCATAACATCACTGCGTTAATAATCAAGCGGTGATGTGCTTACATGAAATACGCTTAAGAAAAAACTGAATGCAATGACCATGATAAAATACAATACCTTGTGAAAAGGGTGAACACAGGAGCAAACAGTAGTTAATCCATCTACAGGGAAAGGAAATCAACACTGATCAATTCAAGCTGAGATCGCTGTTTTCGTGAGAAAACCATTCTTTCTTTCTCAAACTTAGGGATGAGGGTAGCACTGCCTGTCATTTTCAATCCCCCGGAAATGTGCAGAGGAACAAAACGTGGGACACTCAGGTGCATTCGAAACAAATGCCCAGAAAACATTTGTTGCAGGTAACTAAAGTCATGTGATGTTTTTGTAACTATGAAGAATTATTATTACAGTGTGGGTACCCCCCAAATTTTAAGTCTGCTCTGTTCACAAGACAGCTGCTTCCTGACAAATAACCTGCGACAATTTCATAACACGGAGTTCGGAAACCTCATTAGACCACACACATGGTGCAGCTGAAGCCCTCAGTGGTTTCCGAGGGTTTGTGAAAATGTAATTAGGCAAACCACAGGTGTCTGCAAATGTGGTGTTTTTGCTCCAGACGGGTGGGTGGCATCTCGGGGGTGCCCCAGAGTTTTCACGGGCACGAGTCCCTCTCAGTGTCAGCAACGTGAACAGACACCTAAGATGGTCTTTTTGCTCTTGCAGGAGAAAGGACTGCCAAACAGATGAATTAAAAGGTGAATGAATGCTGGCTTTGGTTGTGTCCCTGTGTGTGGCAGCAAATGCTGATGGGAGCTGGGACGCTGTTTACGCTACAGAATGGGACCAATTGTGGTCACTGGGCCCTTGCAGGACATTTCTGTAGGACTGGCTATAGGATCTAAGCAGAAAATACCATCTCACCCCTGGTAGAGGTTTTCCCCAGTGCTCCTCCCTAAAAGCAACCTGTTGGCCATACTGATGGCATCGGTAGTGAGGTCTCTGATGGATGCTCCACCTACTAGCTGGTGATACTAAGGTAATAGGAGGAGGCAAATGAAGTACCAACATGCTCTCTGGACCACGGAAGAAGAGTCCCAGGAAAGGGAACCACTGAAATGTGCTACCATGGGGGTGGGGGAGACAACAGAAGCTTTGGAATCTGACAGATCTGAGCTTGGGCTCTGGGTACACCACCTACCACCTCTGTGACCTGTTTAGAAGTATTTATTCATGTGCTTATTTGGAGTTGCAAAAAGTCGGACACAACTGAGCGACTGACAGTTTCGTATCCCTGAGCCTCAGCTCTCACTTCTGTAAAATTAGAGAAACAATATTTTCCTTCTGGCATTTCAGTGAGGATTAAATAATATGATATGTGGAAAGATTATTTTGAGATGTATTAGTTGATGTATACTCCCAAATTCCCTCTCTCTCACACACAAGACACACATACACAGACATAGCCACACACATGCCTTTTATCTCAAAGCAAAGCAACTGCAGCCCCAGCCGCCTTCGTGTATTTCTTGTCTGGGTGTGCACATGGAGGAGACTGTAGAGGTCAAGTTGTGGCCAGGTGGCTCTGGATGCTGAAGACCCAGGCCAGCCCCCTGAGTCTTTTGTGGATAAGTGGATTCTTCTGCCCTAGAAAGAGGTTGGTGGAGACAGGGCAGGGGTCCCAGAAATAATCTGGAGAAAGTGGGGAGATCTAGAGGGATGTATCAGAGAGGGTTCCAAAGTGGAAGGATGCCCATGGCTGCTGCCACCTGGGAAGGAAAGGGGGACTGGGAGGAAATTCACTCCTGAAGTGATGGAGAAGAGCTGTCTTTGCCTGAGATGATGGTTTCTGCCACTAGGCAGAATGGGGCTGAAAAAGAAGCTGAGTTCTAGAATGATGAAGCCTGCTCAATGTCTTGCATACTTGAGTGAATGGCTGGATGATGCAAACTGGCTCTGTATTCAGAGTTGATGGTGCGCCGCAGACCTTCCGTAAAGCCTGGCTGCTATCACTCTGCCGACCGGATTGCACTGAGTTACTGTGGCACCCACCCCAGCAGCCTGATTGCTAGGAACTGGTCTCAGGACATTCCATGAAGATACGCGGGGGCCCTGGGAACACGATCGAGCGCCACCTCTGCTTTTGGCCTCCGTGGCCTGGTGGTGAGCAGTGATCCCCGAGCCCAGCTGCAACCTGGCCCTCTTTCTCGTCTGCATCTCTCTGCTCCTCAGGGCATTCATTCCCGCTGCAGACATACGTGTGTGCGTCTGAATCCCATAGTCACAAAGTCAAGTGTGTCAAAATGAAACTTGACTTCTCTATAAATGAAGATTGTGAGCCCCATTTCCATGCATGGCAGAAAACTTGTTATTGCTGATTGAAAAGAATGTGTTCTAAGGATTCCTTGCTCTATTTTGGGTACATCATTTGGGATGTTCTTTCCCTTCTCATCATCTCTCCCTGCAGGTCCTCTAAGAATCCTTGAGATTCAACAGCAGGGAGCATGTATTTCTTCTTTATTCTGCTCCATTCAATACGGTCATGGCCAATGTCACATCCATTTGAACGGTTTTGCATTGAATTATCCCATGTTTGGTCTACTGCTGAGGGTCCTGTGTTCCACTGTGTTTCGGTCTTCAGGTTGACCCAGGCCACTGCGTGTCATCTTGTTACTGCTGTTGTTTAGTAACTAAGTTGTATCTAACTCTTTGCGACCCCATGGACCGTAGCCCACCAGCCTGCTTTGTCCATGGGATTTCCCAGGAAAAGAATGCTGGAGTAAATAGCCATTTCCTTCTCCAGGGGATTTTCAAGACCTAGGGACTGAAGCCCAGTTTCCTACATTGGCAGGCGGATTCTTTACCAGTGAGCCGCCTGGGATGCCCCTGTGTCATCTTAGCATGTTCAAAACCACAAGGTCTCTTCAAGGGCCCCCTGCCCACCAGTCCTTCTTGGGGATCCTTGGGTCTTGGAAATCTTTTTCATTCTTAAATTCTTTATTAAGTTTGTTACAATATTGTTTCTGTCTGTTTGTTTTGGCCTTGAGGCATGTGGGATCTGAACTCCTGGACCAGGGATCGAACCTGCAACCCCCACATTGGAAGGCGAAGTCTTAACCATTGGACCACCAGAGAAGTCCATTGGAAATCTTTTGGATAGGCATCCTGCATTAGCTTATGAAAGCTACTTCCTTCCTAAAATCTCAGTGGCTTGCAATAATCACAGTTTATTCTCACTCACATTACGTGTCAACTGTGACTTTGATCAATGTCTTCTAATCATTGGGATCCAGGCAGAAGGGAAGCCTCTATGAGTGCAAATATTTTGAGCAAATAATACAATTGACTGGACTCCCTTACTGCTCTGGAGTTGGGAGAGGTTTGGAGCAGAAAAGAGATACATGTTTAGCTCCTCTGCTTAGAATGCCTGCTCTGCAGATTCTACTGAATACCAGCCACGTCTTGTCTGTGGGCTGGTCCTTCACTTCAAGACCATCTACTTTTGAGGTTCTGCTGCTCAGATGCCCCCAGCCTCAGGTAGTCCATTCTCTCTTCCCCTGGAGTCTAGCCCAGAGGGTTTGGGAGAAGGAACCTTCCTCAGGCATCTCCGGCCTCACATGCCCTGGCCGTGCTCCACTCTGGAAACTTCCCTCCCATCAGCTTCTCCATCTTTCTTCTCTTTTGGCTTAGAGCACTGCTGAGATGTCACCTCCCATTCTCTCTGACTTGTCCCAGTCAGTGGGGCTCACAAGCCCTTCTCTGCCTCCAAACAACCTAGCTCTGTCAATAGATATCCTCAGCCATCAGCATCTCCATTATCAGTGAAAAAACTTTTACTCAGACATCCAACTGACGTCTTTGTTCTTGGTGTGTCTGCCTTTCCCCAACGCAGAGGGTGTCACTGATGGAATGGATTGAGGGTGAACACCACAGGAGACGATGTCGGGGGAAACAGTTCTTATTTTCTCAGAACTCGATCCTGCCATCCTTTCCATCAGGCTTTACTGAAATTTCAAACATAACAGCAGAGCATGACAATGGATGACTTACAGCGACCCAACTTCCTGGGCCTTCACTCCCCCGGCTGGTGGCCACCACCCATGTGCCACAGAGCTGCACAGGGCCAAACTCACTCCTGGCGCCAGGGAGATGAAGAGGTTCCTAATCTCCCTCTGGTCCTGTGTTTTCTGCTCTGGGAGAGGCCCCCTGCTGGGTGAGTGACAGCAAGACCATCAGTAGAGGGAACCCTTCATCTTCACTCCTTAGAGGTTCTTCTGACCCTGTGTTCCTAACAATA
Source organism: Neotragus pygmaeus (assembly GCA_006410875.1). Classification (NCBI taxonomy): domain Eukaryota; kingdom Metazoa; phylum Chordata; class Mammalia; order Artiodactyla; family Bovidae; genus Neotragus; species Neotragus pygmaeus. The sequence goes on along the minus strand of SJYV01034224.1, from coordinate 118,561 downwards.
GAATTGTGCCAATCTGTTAACAGGACAAGTGCCAAAGTCTGTATTGTTAAGTCTTAAATAACAATTTATGAGAGAGATGGGGACTTTCCAGGCAACGCAGTGGTGAAGAACCTGCCTGCCAATGCAGAAGCAAGAGATGCAGGTTCTATTTCTGGATTGGGAAAATCCCCTGGAGGAGGACATGGCAAACTATCTCAGTATTCTTGCCTGGAAAATTCTATGGACAGAGGAACCTGGAGGGCAACAGTCCATGAGGTCACAGAGAGTCGGCCATGACTGAACTCACACACACACACAAAGAGATACGAATAGCTCAGTAGGTGTTGCATGGTGCTCAGATTAGCCAGGCCCTACTAAGTGTTCCTCCATCAGTNCCTGGAGGGCAACAGTCCATGAGGTCACAGAGAGTCGGCCATGACTGAACTCACACACACACACAAAGAGATACGAATAGCTCAGTAGGTGTTGCATGGTGCTCAGATTAGCCAGGCCCTACTAAGTGTTCCTCCATCAGTGTTTCAATAAACCTCAGAATCCAGGTCACTTAAGTCCTTTTATTACTACTTAATTAGCCCCATGGCCATCTTTGGACCAAGCCCCTCCCCACACTGTTCAGTTCAGCTCAGTTCAGTCGCTCAGTCGTGTCTGACTCTTTACGACCCCATGAATCGCAGCACTGTTACCAGGCCACTTATCATCCCTCACCGGCCATGCCTCCATCCCTCACCCCTGCAGTCTCATCTTTTAAAAAATTATATTGTAGGTGTGCTGCTGTCTTGATCAATTTCAATTGATCAAGGACCACGTACGTCCTGACCTTTTTTTAAAAAGCCCTAGCCTTATGAATCCTGCACTGTTGTAAAGGCCCTGAGTCCTTCTTCATAAAACCCTAGAAGTGAACTCTTTTTTTCTTTCTGTTCTGGAAAAAAGCAACTAAGAAATAATTATTTCACTAAGAAATAATTAGTGAAAAATTAGCCAAGCAAGTGACCTCTGCAGCTAAGCATAATTTTTCTGTCCTCATGGATTCCCAAGAGCAACTGAATAAGAATTATTCTAATCATCATTCTGAAGAGGCTGCAGCTCTAGGATGAGGGACCGATATCTGATGCCTGGAAGGCGGCTGGTGCCCTTCATCCACCAAACCCAGGAAGCTAATAAGGGATGCGATCATTCCTGCCTCCCACCCACATGTTTCATGGGGAAGAACCAATTACCGGCATTGGTGACTCCATAACAAGGAGTGAGGTGAGATAAGCCACGACCCAAACTACCAGTTCATCTTCCTTTCCATCCATTTCACAGTCGTGTGGGCTTTCTGTTTTTAAGCATGAGCAAGATGTAACTCACTTATAATTCTTTACAGATTCAAGTCAGGGTGTTTTTATTCTACTCAAACTGCACCATTGTTGGGCTGCAAATTCAATTGAAGGGTTTGGAAATCGACAAGAAAAATAATAGTCTGTTATTGTTAGCTCATCTTACTTCTTCTTAGAGTGGCTTCTTTTTGGAACACAGAAGGCCTGGTTTTGAATATGCCTGCTCTACTGGACTGCACAAAAGGAAATTAATGTCAAGTGTGACAGCCAATCCCTCGCCCATCTCGGTTTTTAATATTCCACGAGCATCATCATTTTTCAAGATTCTATTCATAAGGAAGATTTCAGAGTGCTGATGTCCATGTAATTCTTATAGAAAGAATGGATACTTTTCAATTTAATAACATCTTACATCTATGCTGGCGTGGGTCATCTTTAATTGCTCAGCAGGCTCTTGTCTGTTCCTCCAACTTTCCNGCCAATCCCTCGCCCATCTCGGTTTTTAATATTCCACGAGCATCATCATTTATCAAGATTCTATTCATAAGGAAGATTTCAGAGCGCTGATGTCCATGTAATTCTTATAGAAAGAATGGATAGTTTTCAATTTAATAACATCTTACATCTAAGCTGGCGTGGGTCATCTTTAATTGCTCAGCAGGCTCTTGTCTGTTCCTCCAACTTTCCCTGGAAACACGAGGAGGTGTGTTTCCTGTTATACAGCTGAGCCATGCTGGATGAGTTGCAGACAATTTAAGGGCTTCCATGGCTAATTAGGGCTTCTCTAGTAGCCTAGTGGTATAGGACCCACCTGCCAATGTAGGAGGCATGGTTTCCATCCCTGGAAAAGGCAATGGCAACCCACTCCAGTACTCTTGCCTGGGAAATCCCACGGACAGAGGAGCTTGGTGGGCTACAGTCCATGGGGTCACAAACAGCTGGACATGACTTAGTGACTGTGCACACACACTGTGGTTGATTACGGGCCAGATCCCAATAGAACTTTAAATTAAGGGCCAGAACTCCCATTATCTTATCATGCATCTGAAAGAGCACTGGATTTGACATCAGAAGACTCGGTTTTAAACCTGAACTTTCTGCTTATCACACTAGTGGCTGCTATTTCACTGGGTGGTTGTGTGGCTAGGTGAGTACCTGAAGGTAAAAATATGCCATGAATGTGGGCTGTTTTTCCTCTTGTGAATCCAGACAGTCTGCCCACATTGAGGGCATGAGAGGGCCTCCTTTTGCTTGGGGGCTGATTTCAGAAAGTCCTATTGGGTGTGCCCACCTTAGCTGTTCTCACCTGGGGAGGGCAGTCTCTAGAGACACTTCTGGTGGCCACAAATGGAGGGAGGGGCTCCTGGCATCTAGCAAGTGGAAACCAGAGATTCTGCTAAGCATCCTACAAAGCANTTCAGAAAGTCCTATTGGGTGTGCCCACCTTAGCTGTTCTCACCTGGGGAGGGCAGTCTCTAGAGACACTTCTGGTGGCCACAAATGGAGGGAGGGGCTCCTGGCATCTAGCAAGTGGAAACCAGAGATTCTGCTAAGCATCCTACAAAGCACAAGACAGCCCCCTACAAAGACTCTTCCAGCCACAAACATGGGTGTTGAGGTTGAAAACTCCTCTCGACGAGGGCTTCTTGTTGCTTTAAATGTGTTTTATTTAAGTATAGTTGACTTACAGTGTTAATTTCTGCTATACAGCAAAGTGATTCAGTTATACATATATATGTTCTTTGTCATATTCATTTCTAGAATGGTTTATCACAGGATGCTGAATGTATTTCCCTGTGCTCTACAGTAGGACCTTGCTGTTTATCCATCCTGCATATAACAGTTTGCATCTGCTAACCCCCAACTCCCAGTCCATCCCTTCCCCAGACCCTTCCCCCTAGGCAACCATAAGTCTGTTCTCCGTGTCCGTGAGTCTGTTTGTTTTGCAGATATGTTCATGTGTGCTGTGTTTTCGATTCCACACATAAATGATACCATGTGGTATTTGTTTTTTAAACTAGGGCTTCTTAACCTGAGACCCGCAAATTCAGAGATGGGCCATGGGGGTCGAGGCACTCACCCAACCATCACATGGTCTGCCTGAGGCAAGTGTGCCCCTTCTCTGCAGCAAGTGTCCATGACCATCAGGGGATGCTCAAAGAGGTCTATGGTTTCAGATCAGTTCTCATCTTTGCTCTAGCTGTGTCTTGATACAAAGTGAGACTGCTCCTTATGTGGGGTTTTGTGTCTTCAATGCTTTGGGGGATTTGAGATGGACCAAGTAACGAGCAAGACAATGAAAGATGGCCTGGAAGATCCAGCAGACCATGGGGCGGCCATTGCGATTCAGCGAGAGCAGGTGGTGCTGGGAGAAGAACTCCTTCTCTCTCCAGACGTCTTTGTACTTTGTGCAGGTTAAGTCAGAATGAGACTCGTAAGCGTTTCTGAGTGACCTGCTCAGGAGATGAGGAAATACAATTTTCTAGGCAACAGACTACTACCCAAGACCTTTTCCTATGTTTGCTGAACAGCAGCCTGAGAAGTTGACTTGTGTCGCCTCGTTTGACATCATGCGACTCCCACGGTCTAGTTGGTCTCCCACCCAGATCAGATCTGACTCTCTTCCCAGAAGTTAGGAGCCCTGGGAAATCTAAACCTTCAGACATTCAGTTAAAGGACCAGAAAGCAGATGTTGTCACAGTGTGAAAGAGTCAATGTTTTGCTAGGACAATGTTTCATAACCTAATATATTATGCTGACCGATGGGAGCATGATGAAATTATGAATCCTCTCGCAGAAAACTGCTCATGGAGCCCCCGCACCAAACACTGCCGTTTCAAGATGGCCAGCATTGTGTTCTCTCTGGTAGGCAAGCAATTATGTCTGGATGAAAGCCTGCCCGTGTTTCTTTGTCACTGTATCCTGCAATATTTATTTCATAAGATCTTGAATTCACTTTGGCCCTTCTCTAGCTTAACTTTCTAAATTGCCCTCCTAGACTTTTAGGCAGTTGGGGGAAATAAGATCGAAAAGAATAGTTCAGGCCAACTTTCAGACAGTACACTTTATTTGAATGGCTATGGGCTGCTAAATTGGAATCCATTTTTCTTCTCTAATCTCTATGCATTGAACATGTCCAAAATACAAATAGTTATTGGGAGCATTATTGCCCAGTTTATATTGTTTCCAGCGGGGCATGAATTCTGTGGGTGAAAATAGCCTATTTCTGTCTATATATCTCTTGACTATGACTCAAAAAAAGTCCTTGTGGTAGATTATAATCCTTACCTTCCATTTCATTCTGTATTATTATGCCCAACCCTGGAACATAAAAGAAGTTTACTGCAAATGATACGGTTATAAAACTTTTTTAAATAGACAATATTAATGTAAAGGAAATCCTTTAGGGAAAAAATTTTTGAAAAAGCTAGCCAGACCTTCATATGGAAAATGGATAAAATTGAGAAGCATTAATGGGTGAAAGAGTTAATCCTATCAGAGCTGAAAGCAATCACACTGTCTTACAGCCACTCTGCTGTCTCCCTGGTTTCAGCCCAGCTTCTAATTCAGACACCCATTTACAAAAGCCATTGGCTCAGGGGGAAGCAGTCCTGGGAGCCGAGGTGCTCGCCCTTCAGGGTGGATATGGGCTCATTGGTTGTAACAGTGTGGCTCTGACCCATAGTTCCCTGTAAGCATGAAGTGAAAAAATCGTTTCTCCAGGGCTTTCAATACAATATCTATCTTGGGAGCAAAACTCATTCAGAGACACTGAAAGAAAAGTAAGCTGTCATCCTCTTGGGTACGTTGGTAATGCAGGTGAAATCAGGGCCCCCCACAAGTGGAGGGCTTGCCCATATCCTAAAGTCTATCGTTAGTTGGCTTCTGCAGGCTAACCTTGTCAGGTTGATCAATTCCAGCAGACTCAGACATGGCCAGTTAAAGGAGCAGACAGACAAACACTACAAAACTGAAAGGAAATACTTCCCAAGTGTCAGGACATTCTAGAAGCAGGGAAACCAGTCTGGCTCTGAGATACTTGGAAAGAGATTGGTTATGATTTAGTGCCGAATAAGCGTGAAGCCTCAACTCTCTGAAATCATGAGATATGATGAAGAGAACAGACTCTGTAAAGAGAAAACCAGAATTCAAAGGCTGAGCCTATCACTTCTGTGTGTGGATGGAGGGCAAGCCACTGAACTCCAAGGACTGGTTTCCTCATCTGCCTGCTGAGGTCTGTACACTGTATTATTCAAGCTGTTGAAATTTAAGTGACATACACTATGCTATGCTACGTCGCTTCAGTTGTGTCCGACTCTGTGCCACCCATAGACGGCAGCCCACCAGGCTCCCCCGTCCCTGGGATTCTCCAGGCAAGATCACTGGAGTGGGTTGCTATTTCCTTCTCCAATGCATGAAAGTGAAAAGTGAAAGTGAAGTCACTCAGTCGTGTCTGACTCTTAACGACCCCGTGGATTGCAGCCTACCAGACTCCTCCATCCATGGGATTTTCCAGGCAAGAGTACTGGAGTGGTGTGCCATTGCCTTCTCCATTAAGTGACGTAATATATTTAAAATATGAAATCCTATGGGCAATGCTCAGAACAATCCCTCATTCAACAAACATCTACTTTGTGCTTATGGGCCCGGGACTTAGCATTTGGGAAACAATAGTAGGCCAAGGGCAGAAATCATGCACAAATATACACACACACACAGGCATGCACACACAATCACAGAAGCTCATGGGGTTCACATTTAAAAAAAAGTTTATTTATTTGGTTGCACCACGTCTTGGTTGCGGCACAAAGGATCTTCCATCTTCATGACAGCATACAGGATCATTAGTTGTGGCATGTGGGACCCAGTTACCTGATCAGGAATTGAACTCAGCCCTGAGTTGGGAGAGTGGAGTTTTAGCCACTGGACCAACAGGGAGGTCCCAGAGTTCACATTTTATAGCCAATACCCAGTAAATGTTCTCATTTTATAGCAAACACTCAATACATAGTTCTATGAAAAATCTAATTGATTTTTTTCATCACGTGTGCCATATGCATTCCAGAAAGCCTAAATCCTGTTTATCCAGACACATTGCACAGAGGCTGTGAGCACCTTGAGAGAATGTTCCTGGTTTTCTAATGAACCCCTTCTCTTCCCTGGTAGCTTAAATATTGCTTCAACCACGCCATCAACAGTGGCCGAGGAACCAGAGACTGGGCACCACAGCGAGAACCTCACAAGGCGCCGCTTAGGACGGAGGCCCTGCCGGCACGGGGACCTGCCCTGGTCACTGTAATTGCAGCAGGTACAAGGTTTTGGCTTCGATGTGACACTTGAGCTGCTCCGTCTTGATTGCGATGGCCCTTCTTGACCTTTAGTGAGACTTTGTCCCCGCTTAGTGTGTGGAACCGTGAATAAAGGCATTGTTGGGGCCTGTGACTGCGGGACTTGGAGCGGCTGACAGGTGAGAGTTCAGCTGATGTCTGTCTCCTGCTGGTCACAGAGGTGACATCCAACACCTGTGACACTGCTGTCCCTCGTCCCAGGGGTAACGGACCAGGCAAAGTCGCTGACCCCTCCTCCAGTACATTGCAATTTCCTACCACTAATCTCCTTCACATTTAAGAAGGCATGCACAGCTATGCAAATTAGCAGAGGCTGATCAGCTCAGGATTTGAAATTGAGCTGATCTAAAATGAACTAATGGACAAGTAAGAATTTAACTGAAAATGTAGGACACACTCCACAGCCTGCCACCAGGGAAAGAAAGGTTTAAAAAAAGGAAAATATATTAAAAAGAAAAAATTTTATATATAAATACACTATAAATATTTAATGATTAAAATATTTGTATGATGGTTTTTAAGCTACCTGTAAAGTATAACAATATTACATTATGATATATATTGCATCATTACATTATATCTTTATAGATATGTACATTATACATATATCTCTATACATACACATATGTACTGCTGCTGCTAAGTCACTTCAGTCATGTCTGACTCTGTGTGACCCCATAGATGGCAGCCTACCCGGCTCCCCCATCCCTGGGATTCTCCAGGCAATAACACTGGAGTGGGTTGCCATTTCCTTCTCCAATGCATGAAAGTGAAAAGTGAAAGGGAAGTCACTCAGTCGTGTCCTACCAATCACACAGCCTACCAGGCTCCTCCATCCATGGGATTTTCCAGGCAAGAGTATTGGAGTGGGGTGCCATTACCTTCTCCACACATATGTACATATCTGTTTAAATTACTGAAACAATATACAGCTTTGTTATATGAATACAATCTACACTAGCATGAATCATTTAAAATGAAATTTATATGGATCACTTTTGAAAATAATATATTCATGATAATTTTTAAATGAGATAATGAAAAAATAAAATTATAGATTTATAGAGCTGAGAGTCAAATCAATTAACTATCAGTTTGGTTCAGGTTCAGAACTTATTTTCATGTTCCAAAATTATATGAGAAAAGATTCAAATTTATTTACAGCTAAAATGTATTCTCTCATTATTTTCAGTTTGCTGAATTGGGTTAAATTAAAAAAAAAATTATGACATTTACATTTAGTTTAGACAGAGGCTCTAAGAAATCCACATGACTTCTTTTGTTTCTATTAAANATATGAGAAAAGATTCAAATTTATTTACAGTTAAAATGTATTCTCTCATTATTTTCAGTTTGCTGAATTGGGTTAAATTTAAAAAAAAATTATGACATTTACATTTAGTTTAGACAGAGGCTCTAAGAAATCCACATGACTTCTTTTGTTTCTATTAAAGTTGCTACCAACAATTCATAAATTTCATTGTAATTTAAAGATTTAGCTTTCTTCCATCTACAATAATAAGTAGTAAAATGGACCTGAGTTTTTATTTGAGGTATCAGAGGGTAATCATAAAGAGGAGGGGAGAATGTGATATAATCGACAAACTGGATCAGAAACCCCAAAATAGGTGAGTTTAACATTTGCAGGATTCATGTACCCATTGTGTACGAATTAGAAGAAAAAAGTCAAATTATCTCTGAAAAGCAGAAAAGTGGTTTTGAAGTTTTGACTTGCCCATACCCTGAATATTTTTCTTACTACAAGATAATAGATGTTATAACTCAACTTGAAGCAGTATGACAGTCACGTCTATGGGTAATCTGTTTGGAATATTCTGAAAGAGCTCAAGTATTTTTTGGTTTTTCTTCTCATGGATAAAATCAGGTGTAGAACATTATAATTTTTGTATTAATTAGTTTCAAAAGCCTCTTTAAATGAAAGTGTCCTAGAACTTATGTTAAAATACCACAGTCTTTTAAAAGTAAACATAATACTTCCTCCAGGAAAACAGTAATCTGCAGCAAGACAGAGTCATTGATGTCATTTACTTTTTATGTGTTTTCCTCTTAAGTCTCAAAGTAAGATTGCAATGACAGAATCATTAAAATAAAAGTTAAAAAGAGCTAAAAGAGACAACTGAACTAATGCTTATGCCAGATCACCCAGGTGAGAGGATCATTTCTGCAAGAGAAACAGAGAGTTGCAAAGTATTTCTATTACACAGTTTCAGTTCTCTGTGTTTATTCCAACTGAATAAAACAATCCACAGTCAGTGGTGTTTTAAAAGTCCTGTTTAATAGATCGCCAGTCNAATAACCAAGAAAAGGTGACATATTTGTGTGCTATAAATAGACCGTTTTCAGTCAAACTATCAAATTTATTCTCTTGATAAATTCTATGAGTGGTTTTCTTCTTTTTTTTTTTTTTTTAACTACCGTCATTGGGTGCAACTCTTTACTAGTAAATACATAACGAGCCACATTTATCCTGCCAAAATTTTGTCTTCATACTCAAAACTACTTATACTATGCACTGGAGATTTTCCATTTTGCTGAAAATACCTTTTCTCTTAGAAAGGTTTGCATCTTCTGGAAGGCACTCTTTGGGGCTTGTTTTAAAAATATATCTCGCAGAAAGCACAATATTTTTTCTCATGTTGGAGTAGGAATGTATGTGGTTCTGTTCTCAGCATAGTCAATGAGAATGTTGCGCTTAAATGACACATTAAATGTGTGATGAAGTATTTAAGAAGCAGTGTGACTGCATTCAAATCCAGCTCCCTCACCAGCCAGTTCTGGGGCACCTTAAGGATGGTACTTGGGTTTCCTGAGATGGTGCTGGTGGCTGCCTGAAACAGATGTTTTGGCCTTAAATAGAATCATGTATGCAAAGTGGTTTTGCTCAGTGTTAATAAGCTCTTTATAAATGTTGGTTTAAGTTTTTGGTTGGAGGTAACAAGGCAGACTGAAAAGAGCCATAAGGAAAGCTGGGTAGAAAATTCACATGCAGGCAGTATGTGCTGTGCTCAGGCGCTCAGTCATGTCCGACTCTTTGAGACCCCATGGGCTGTAGCCCACTAGGCTTCTCTGTCCATGGGATTTTTCAGACAAGAATACTGGAGTGGGTTTCCATTTCCTACAGACCGACCTTGGAGATATGGTGGGTTCAATTCCAGATCATTGCAATAAAGTGAAGACTGCAGTAAATCAAGTCCTACAATTTTTTTTGGTTTCCCAGGACATATGAAAGTTGTTTACACTATACTGTAGTCCACAAAGTGTGCAATAGCATTATAGCTAACTTTATGGTTAAAAAATGCTAACCATCATCTGAGTTTTCATTGAGACATAATCTTTTTGTAATCATGACATCAAAGATCACTGATCACAGATTACGGTAACAAATATAACAGTAATGAAAAAGTTCAAAATATCAAGAGAATTACCAAAACATGACACATAGGCATGAAGTGAGCAAATGCTGTTGGACAAATGGTGCCAGTAGACCAGCTAGAACCATGGTTTCCATAGACCTTCGGTTCGTAAAAAGCATAATCTCTGCAAAGCATGATAAAATGAGGTATGTCTGTAAATTCTTGTTAGTCCACAGTTTTCTTATCATTGCCAAGAAGAGTTTGAATGCCATGGTTTCTGATGATGGAACCTTGCCTTTCTATTAAAAGGATCCCAGACCTATTTTGAGGTGGGAGAGAGAATGTGGAACTGATTACAAACCCGTCTCCCATATCTTTTTCTTTTTAATTTCCACTCCCCCTTTCTATCTTCATGTTACATATCTCTCCATCCCTTAACATATCACCTCAGGATTTGCAGTGTTAGAGAGAAGTGTCAATTGAGAAAATGAACTTCCTTCCTAAGAGAACTTATTCAGCAGCCCCTTGTTACCAAGGCATGTATTTCCACATCGTGCCTGGAACTGCCTCACTGACAGCCTTTAGGAAGGTGGCTGCCACATGGTTCTGTGACATGAAGTCAGGACCTCTGGGTTTGCGTGAAGGCTGAATGATAAGGGAAAGGTGATTCAGTTTGGAACTTCCATTGGGGCTCCAAGTCCTGACGTCAGTTTTGGTTGCCAGTCAAAGGGTAAACATTAGCTCTCCATCATCATGAGAACGTGGGAAAAAACTCTCAGTTACTCAATAGTATCTCAATATTAAGCTTTTGATTGGAGTATCATGTCTAAGTGAATGATTTGTAAACACAATATATGAACAACCACAGATGGTTGGCTAAATAAACTACCAGATTTGTGGTGCTATTAAAAAATAGGCAGTAGAAAGAAAATTAGCTGGTTTTTAAAGATCATTATGTTGTATTACTTGATGATACGAAGTTAAATAGTATGCACCACTTTGTCCATTAAGAATGTGTCTGTATGTGAGACTGCAAGCCACAAAAGTTGTTAGAGATTATCTCTAAATGTTGAAAGTTTGAACAGATGCGTTGCTATGCTTTCAGCATATAAGCTTCTAACTTTAAAAGGGTGGATGTTAGTGTTTGTTGCAAAGACAAAATCAGAGCCTGTTACTTTGCAACCTTGGGAATTATCTGGGTGCAATCTGAAACTGGCCTCATGGATAAAGGGCATGGAGAGATAGAAAAAGAGGCAGGCCACTGCAGGTTGGTAGGTGGCAGGTTTAAGAAGAAAGGGAACTTACATATGAGGCTTGTCTCTGGCAGCTGCAGACAAGCAGATCTTTGCACCTGTCTGCTAAAATCTTAAAATTTCACAGAGCTCAGTAACATATACTGTCCAGGTGGTATCAATGCCACCTTACCATCTCAAGGCTGTGTCCTTGGTTGGCTTCCAGTGTGGGGAAGGCAAGCAGAGGTCACATTCCAAGGACAGGGGAGGGTATGAGAGCCTCCGATTGCCTGGGTACAGCTGTGGGTCAGCTGGCAATCACACATCCTTTCAATGACCTCCTCCAACACTTTATCCCTCATTATGGGCTCTTATTTATTTATTTATTTTGCCACCCCAAGTGGCTTGTGGGATCTTAGTTCCCTGAACAGAGAACAAACTCATGCCCCTACAGTGGAAGTGTGGAGCCCTGACCACTGGACTGCCAGAGAATTTCCTCATTATAGGCTCTTATAATCTCATGTGTTCTCCTCTTCTGAATGGCCAGCAAGAGGTTTCATTAGCACGGAGGTGGCTTGTCTGGCCACTGACTGCATTGGAGGCCAGATGTAGCAACAATACAGGCACATGTAAGAGAAAACGCAGATGAAGACAATGATTCCCAGAATCAATGGTGATTAAAAAAAAAAATCAAGAGCCCCATGATCCAAGTCACTGATTTATTAAGTCCCCTAGGCTGGAGGTTGGATTACTCAGGGGATTTGTGTTTTTCTGTGATTTAATAAAGACACTACATTAGCAGACTCATCAGGTATGAACACAACATTCTGTTTGGATAACTGCTCAGGAGCCCCCTTGTGAGGCAGTAATGGTGTCCAAGCCCATCCTCTTTTGGAGGACACCGTTGCTCATTAGACACATTTCAGTGTTCAGTAAGGACAGGCTTTGTTGGCTGTCATTTAAGGCTTGCTGGGTGAATTTAGTAAGGGCTTCTGTGTGTGCTATTACACCCTCCAGGTCAACGGAGGAAATAGTGAGGGAAGCCAAATGATTGTACCAGTGAGAAACAAAATGTGGCCCTCTGGCCTTGAGGAGAAGGAAGCTAGCAATTTTTGCTGTGGGTGGCTTTTCCCCTGTGCCCAGGAGGACCCCAGGGTGCAGTGGCCCAAGCATCCAGGTGGAAACCAAGGACAGAGGTGTGTGCCACACGACAGGGAGTCATGTGGGTTACTCAGTGAACACCTGGCAGTGTGGCAGTCACTGCACATCAGTCGCTGTCCTTTGCGATGATGCTCTCTCATATTCCTGGTACAATCGAGCTGGTTCTCTTTAGAGTGATTTTCCTGTTTCTAACACAGGAGTACCTGGAGGTTCAAATATCCACATTCTGGGGTAAAACCCATAAAGCCATTTCAAATCTGCACATAGCCACCCATAGCTCTAGTGGTGGTATTCCTAGGATCTTTCTGGTCACTAGTCTGATGGACTGCCTATTATAGTTTGATTGGCAGAAAAGAATACTGTGTTATTGATGGTGCGTGCCACCAGCCAGGTTTTTGGATTAGTGTTGGTAAATCAGTTGAATTGAGTCCTAGTTGTAGCTGGTTCTTCCTGAGTGCTTTCAGGCTTTCCAATCCCCTTCCTGGAGCAGTGGTGGCCACCATGGCGATCCCAATGAGCTAGAGACGGAGAGCTGCTCACATACCCAGCAACTGAACTGATTTCTCTGCTGGGCATTCTTTGAGGGCCACTGCAGGTGGGAATTTATGTCAGGTGCCCATCCTGTGACCGAACACCATAGGAACAACAGAAGTCTAAGGTTAAAAAGACATTATTGGGACTTCCCTGGTGGTCCAGTGGTTAAGAATCCACTGCCAATGTAGAGAACACGGGTTAGGTCCAGGAACTAAGATCCCACATGCTGCAGAGCAACTGAAGCCCTTGTGCCTACGGCCTGTGCTCTGCAGCAAGACAAGCCATGGAAATGAGAAGCCCGGGCACTGCCACTAGAGAAGCCCTTGCTCGCCACAAGTAGAGAAAGCCTGTGCAGCAACAAAGACCCGGCAGAGCCCCAAATAAAGAAGCAGCTAAACAAAAGATGGTTTAGTAGGAATTTGTATGGGGAGGTCTTCCCTTCTGTAAGAATTGCACTTGTGGCCTGATCCTTAGATGTTAATGTGGCTGCACTTTGGGAACTCGACCTGGTTGTCCAAATCATATGAGTAGGTTGGGCGACTGCAGGGGGTGGGGGAGGCAGCACTCTCAGGTGTGAAGAGGTGGACGGGAGCAGGATATTCCAGACCAGGACCTTTACTTTCTTTCCTCTTTTAANTTATCCTCCCCTGGGCCGTTTTGCTGTGCGTGACATGAGACAGACCGTCGCTGTGGGTGTCATCAAAGCAGTGGACAAGAAGGCAGCTGGAGCTGGCAAGGTCACCAAGTCTGCCCAGAAAGCTCAGAAGGCTAAATGAATATTATCCCCAATACCTGCCACCCCAGTCTTAATCAGTGGTGGAAGAACGGTCTCAGAACTGTTTGTCTCAATTGGCCATTTAAGTTTAATAGTAAAAGACTGGTTAATGATAACAATGCATCGTAAAACCTTCAGAAGGAAAGGAGAATGTTTTTGTGGACCATGTGTTTTGTGTGTGGCAGTTTAAGTTATTAGTTTTTAAAATCAGTACTTTTTAATGAAAACAACTTGACCAAAAATTTGTCACAGAATTTGAGACCCATTTAAAAAAGTTTAATGAGAGAAAAAAAGAAAGAGACATGTGTACCTCAACATTCATCGCAGCACTGTTTATAATAGCCAGGACATGGAAGCAACCTAGATGTTCATTGGAAGACAAATGAATAAGAAAGCTGTGGTACATATACACAATGGAATTTTACTCAGCTATTAAAAAGAATGCATTTGAAACAGTTCTAATGAGGTGGATGAAACTGGAGCCTATTATACAGAGTGGAGTGAGTCAGACAGAAAAACACCAATACAGTATATTAATGCATATATATATGGAATCTAGAAAGATGATAATGATAGCCCTATATGCGAGACAGCAAAAGGGAGACAGATGTAAAGAACAGACTTTTTGACTCTGGCAGAAGGCGATGGTGGGATGATTTGAGAGAATAGCATTGCAACATGTATATTACCGTATGTGAAATAGATCACCAGTCCAGGTTTGATGCATGAGACAGGGTGGTCAGGGCCGGTGCACTGGGATGACCCTGAGGGATGGGATGGGGAGGGAGGTGGGAGCGGGATTCAGGATGGGGAACACATGTACACCCATGGCTGATTCATGTCAATGTATGGCAAAAACAACTACAATGTTGTAAAGTAATTATAATCCAATTAAAATAAATTAATTAAATTTTTTAAAATTGTAGGAAATAGGTAAGTGCTTCACTGTGGCTGGGAGTGGAGGGAGGGATGTGCTGCAAAGGGGCTGGAGGAACCTCCTGAGAGTGATGGAAAAGTTTGTATCTTGGCTGCGGTGGTGTTTTCTCGCGGGAATGTCATTGTCAAAACCCAGGGAATGGTGCACTTTCCATGGATTCGATTTCTGCACACAGATTTCTCCATACAGTAGAGTTTAAGAAAACTATGTAGAAATCCCCCAATAGAGGCTTCTAAATGATTATTTCTCTTGTTATCAAAAGAATAAAATTGGCTCAGTTATTGCTTGATGTAGGTTTAACAAGATTGTCAGAAGGTAATTTTAAGAAGGCAATATTGTCTCTTTACATGATATGGGAAATGAAAGATTTCTGATTCTCAACATGTTCCAACATGGGTAATTTGATCCAAGATTCGTCCCTTTTGTACACAGGAGGGGACTGAAGTTGACCTTCACATATGTGAGAAGAAGCCTTATCTTTTTACCTCTTTGCTCACTGGAGTGTCGCTTTGGTCCACAGCAAAAAAGAAACGCCTTTTAAAAGCTTACTAATTTGCTTATTCTCTATTTGCATGCATGCATGCTTAGTCTCTCAGTTGTATCCCACTCTTTGGGATCCCATGGACTGTAGCCCACCAGGCTCCACTGTTCATGGAATTCTCCAGCAGCAATACTGGAGTGGGTTACCATTCCCTTCTCCAGGGGAATCTTCCCAACCCAGGGATCTAACCCACATCTCCTGCATTGCAGGCAGATTCTTTAAGGTCTGAGCCACCAGAGAAGCCCATTTTCCATTTGACCTGATGTCAGAAATATATATAGCCATGCACTAGTGTCTTTTGTTCACGTCAGCAGACAATGAATCTGCAGTCTGGTCAACTGTCACCAGTCCACCAGTTCACTTCTACCTTACAGCTCGCCTCTTCTCGTGGCTTCTCCCCGAGTCTCCAGGGAAGGTATCTAAACGCACTGTCCTATTTTCATGCAACCTGATGCTCTTCAACCCGATCCTATCTCTTGGATCTTGGATGAAGCTTGGTGAAAAAGGCACAGAGTCAAGGCAGCTGAAAAGGCCTCATTACTTCCGCTGTTAGACTGTGGTGTTATAAGACTGTGGTGTAATAAAATGGGGATGTTACAGGTTGCCTACATTAAATGGGTGGAATTTCACACAGCTTAGTGCAATTAAGACCAGTTCAGCTCTCTGCCAATGTGATCAGGTCTTTACATAACAGAGCAGGATGCCCTCTGGGGAAGATGCTGTTCCTTTGTAGAAGCAGGTCCTGGGGTCAAGAAATAGGGACCTGTCCACCCACACGTAAGGACCATGGGACCTGGGTTGTCTCTCCCCTGCCCTTCCTCACTTCTCTTTTCCTGTAGAAGCTCTGCTGTTGATAGGTGTGACTCATGGGAATTCAGGACCATAAGCAATTTAATGACCAGAAATTAGGTAAACAAGCTAAATTTTCCTCTCTCTGAAGACTTTTCTCTAGGGTTATCAAAGATTCTTTGTGTAGTGGTTTATTTTTCCCTTTGATCTGGTATAGTTTCATAAAAGAATGCCATGTTTTATGCATTTTCTCTCTCTCTCCCTATATATATATATGGACACTAGGAAAGGTAACAAGGAGGAATTGCCTGAGAGTGGAATGAAGATCAGAAAGGGGATAGGCATGCAAATCACAGCCAGTGTCCTCAGCCAGCACCCTTGCTTTGTGCTGGTGTTTGAGAGAGACAGAATGGAACCAGCCAAGGAGAGTGCATGGGCTCTGAAGCCAGACTTCCCCAGAAAGGAGTCAAACCCTGATACCTACCTACTGAGTGAACTTGAACACACATTGGCTTTATTCAAACCTTGATCAAGAAAATTTTTGGACAATGAATCCATAAAATATTCAAAACTGAAATTCAGAAAATTGCAGTTCACTTTGATCTACAATTCATTGTAAGTTCTTTCATTGAGTTTAATTTGTTTTAATAATTTAAATATTCTTTAACTAAGCTATTTAAATATCTAGCTTATTTTGGAAATATGGAAACTACTGAGGACTTCAGTTCTGGCCAAGATGAAACGGTCCTGTTGTCTCCCATTCCTACCAGCCCTGCTCTTAACTACAAGTCCCTGGACATAACAAAGTCAATAAGCACAGGAAGATTCTGGAAAGTGGAAAGCAGCCTATGGAACCTGCCATTTTCTATCGAGTTTGCTTGATCTGATGTTAATTTCTGTTTTCTTATGATTAATGTTGATACGATGTCTCTTCCCATTTTTTTTCTTTCAATCTCAGTTCAGTTCAGTTCAGTTTAGTTGTTCAGTCTTGTTCGACTCTTTGCGATCCCATGAACCACAGCACGCCAGGCCTCCCTGTCCATCACCAACTCCCGAAGTTTACCCAAACACATGTCCATCAAGTTGGTGATGCCATCCAACCATTTCATCCTCTGTCTCTGCCTGCCTTCAATCTTTCCCAGCATCAGGGTCTTTCCAAATGAGTCAGCTCTTCGCATCAGGTGGCCAAAATATTGGAGTTTCAGCTTCAACATCAGTCCTTCCAATGAACACCCAGGATTGATTTCCTTTAGAATGGACTGGTTGGATCTCCCTGCAGTCCAAGGAACTCTCAAGAGTTTTCTCCAACACCACAGTTCAAAAGCATCAATTCTTTGGTGTTCAGCTTTCTTCACAGTCCAACTCTCACATCCATATATGACCACTGGAAAAACCATAGCCTTGACTAGATGGGCCTCTGTTGGCAAAGTAATGTCTCTGCTTTTNTTTTTTTTTTTAATGAGGACCATTTTTAAAGTCTTTATTGATTTGTTACAATATTGTTTCTGTTTTGTTTTTTTGGCCAGGAGGCATGTGGGATCTTAGCTTCCCGACCTGGGATCGAACCTGCCCCCACCCTGCAGTGGAAGGCAAAGTCTTAATGATTGGACCTCCAGGGAGGTCCGTTAAATTGGCATTTTAGATTAATTGAATTTCCACTTAATTTAATTTTTAATATGTTAAGGATTACTTCTATCAGTTTACCATTTGTCCTCTTTTCCTTTGCTCTATTCCACTTTTTCTGCCTTCTTAGGATTTATTTGAACATTTTTTAGAATTCTGTTCTGATGTGTATAAAGTGTTCGAGTATAGCTTTTTGTAGAGATATGGAGTGATTGGTCTCGGAAAAGGCGATGGCGCCCCACTCCAGTACTCTTGCCTGAAGGATCTCATGGATGGAGGAGCCTGGTGGGCTGCAGTCCGTGGGGTCGCGAAGAGTCGGACACGACTGAGTGACTTCAATTTTACTTTTCACTTTCACTTTTCACTTTCATGCATTGGAGAAGGCAATGGCAACCCACTCCAATGTTCTTGCCTGGAGAATCCTGGGGACGGGGGAGCCTTGTGGGCTGCCGTCTCTGGGGTCGCACAGAGTTGGACATGACTGAAGCGACTTAGCAGCAGCAGCAGCAGTAGTTGGTCTGGGTTTTATATTATATGTATGTAACTTGGCCCTGTCCACTGATCTCAGTGTTTTAAAGGTTGAGTAAAATGAACACAGTTTTCACCCACATAGTTCATTTGCCCTCCCCGTTCATAGTATAGTTGACAAGTATTTTCTCTACATATATTGAGAACAGCATCAGATAATGTCATATAGTCTTTGTTTCACTCATCTGACACAAGGTATAAAATTCAAGAAAAGGGGAGCCTATAATACTTACTGTCATTTGTGTGCCTCCTCATATGTTGCTGGTGGGGATGCAAAATGGCACTGCCACTTGGAAAACTATTTTGGCAATTCCTTTCAATGCTCAGCGTAGTTGCCCTATGATCCAGAAATCACACTTCTGAGAATTTATCCCAGTAAAATGGAAACTTATGTCCACACACAAAAATCTGTACACGAATATTCATGGTATCTTTGTTTGTAATAAGGGCTACAGATTTGGAAGTTACCCAGTTGTAATTATAATTCATGAATAGCCAAAAGGAAAAAAAAATTATGGTATAGTCACACCATGGAATATGACTCAGCAATGGAAAAAAAAGCACAGTTTATAAAAATAAGTTGGTTGAAACTCAAGGGAATTATGGTGAGTGAATGAAAGCCAGTCACAAAAGGCTACATGCTATATGATTGCATTTATGCAATATTTTTGAGATGACCGTGGCATACAGAGATGGAAACATAGAACTTGTTGAGTGGTTTCCAAGGATAAGGGATGAGGTTGCGGGTGGCGACTATCAAGGATAGTTACAAGGATCTCTGTGGTGATGGAGCTGTTCTCTGTCTTGATTCTTGCAGTGGTTGCACAGATTTACACATATGACTAAATCACACAGAACTTTGCACACACACACCCAAGTGCATGCAAAATTGGAGAAATCTGAATAAGGGTACAATAACATTATACCCATGTTAATCTCCCGGTTTGGCTGTTGCACTACAGTTCACGTTGCTATCACTGTTACCATGGGAGGAACATGCGTAGGGGTACACAGGACGTCTCTGTACTCTTTTTGCCACTTCCTGTGAATCTGGAATTATTTCCAAACAAAAGTTAAAGAAATAGAAACAGATAAACAGAATATAAAATAGTATCTTACTCTCCAACACTCAGCTCTGAACATGATCTATTTTTATTTTCTTTATCATTTTCTTGTTAGGTGTATACGAGTCTGTTTGCAAAAAGGACCTAAATGTTCACACTTCTTTTGTACTATTTTTTAATTTAACAATATGTCATGCGTAGATTTCCATGCTTACGTTTTTTTCCTATAACATCCTTAAATGTATTTTGTTCAGTGGATCAAAATAACCCAGCTTTTTACAAGCTCCTTTAGGTAGCAAAACACTTTTTTCTTAAATCCTGGTGTTACAGGGAGATCAATGTGGAGCTGATTTTTTCAGAGCAGAGAGCTTGAGGCATAATGAGGATTTTTACAAAAGTTTTTTTGAAGTATAGCTGATTTAGAATGTTTGCTAATTTCTACTGTAGAGCAAAGTGACTCAGTTATGGGGACATATATTCTTTGTCATATTATTTTCCATTATGGCTTATCACAGGATACTGAATATAGTTCCCTGTGCTGTACAGTAGGGCCTAATTGTTTATCCATTCTATGTATACTTGCTAATCCCAAACTTTGTCTGCCATCCCCATTTGGTCCCTGACACATCTCTAGCAGAACTTAGTGCTATGGAAAGGCAGGTGAAAACTACATCATTTCAAAACACAATGACAAAAATGCTGTATGAAATATGATTGATGCTAAATTTTTAATTGTACACACACCCTCCCTACCCTTTACCAGCTTTGATAATCACCCTGGCCTCATATTTCAACTTTATAAGGAAAAAAGAAATATAAATGTTTGAGATGTGGTTGCCATGATGACAAATAGTCAGAAGAAAAGTTGCCTTTTCTCCTTGTCTTCCAGAAGTTTTCATTTAAAATTCCTGATCTCCTAAGCTGTGTCCATCTTGACAGCTGAGTTTCGTACAGTGTATCTTCATCTATAGGAATTAGTTATTGGCATAACATATTTCACAGTGATCAATTTTTCCTACTGAAATTGAAGACACATCAGATTTCCAAAATCTCCAGGCAGTAATTAACCTAAGCATGCCCTATGTGGTTTCTGCTAGTCTAGATCGTTTGTAAATACAGCACAATTTCTTTAAAAGTTTTAGCATTTAATAAAATAGGCAAGGAGTATAGGCCAGCTACATAAAACCCTTCTTTCCAAAGCACGTACTAGAAGAATATGTTTAGATCACTGTGTTCTAAGACAATTAAGGCACCATATCAAGTAGCCCATAATACTGCTATAACTGAATGAAAAGGCAGTGTTCTCTTGGTGAGACACACCTGTGGCAATTCTTTCTATTTGCAGGAGTCTCAGGTGCCAAATTTGCTGTTAATTGGGTTTTCTGACTCAGGTGACAGTCCTGGTGGAGTATCACACTTTTATTTGCTTGTGCTATTTAATGTCACGATTCAACTTTAGGGACAGTGGGATTACCTCTACCTGATGCACCATGTAAAAAGACAACCAGATTTTTGATGCCCAGGTCCCCCAATTTTCTGGGGAAAACACTTTATTGATACAAATTGTAAAAATCGCGCCCAGAAGATTCTCACCATCAGACAAATTTTAGCGTCACCACGGCAAGGCTCACCCTTCCTGCACAACCTTTTCAGAACCCACAAACATCCACCTCATGCCATTTACCGTGCAAATCTCAATTACCTTGCTGCCTGGACTAAAACGTAGTACCCTGGGGGTTGGAGAGCATGGGGGTGTTCCAGAGTTCCAAGATGGATGTAAAGGCATTTCAACCTCATTAATGTTTCTTGTGAATTTCCATTTATCATGTTCCATTTCAAGGACTATTACAAAAGCTTTCTGAGAAGCAGCCCAGTGAATGGACGGACAAAATCGAAGCTTGAGCTCTTGATCAGTGAGAGCAGGTGAAGTAGGACAAGCGACTGAATGAAGGCATGAGGGCCACGTGCTGGGCTCTGCTGGACTTCCCATGGACCTCGTTGCTTCTCACGGGGAAAGGATGCATTTTCTTGCGACA
Source organism: Neotragus pygmaeus (assembly GCA_006410875.1). Lineage (NCBI taxonomy): Eukaryota > Metazoa > Chordata > Mammalia > Artiodactyla > Bovidae > Neotragus > Neotragus pygmaeus. The sequence continues at coordinate 97,300 of SJYV01034224.1, read as the reverse complement.
CTGCATGGAAGTCATCGCACCCTTCTCCATGGAGTCAGTTTATGTTGTCTTTGAAGCTTATCTCTTTTCTTTTTTTCACTTGAGTCATGTGCCTTGTGGGATCTTGGGTCCAGGGATTGAACACAGGCCCTCAGCAGTGAAAGTGCTGAGTTTTAACCACTGGACCCCTAGGGGATTCCCACTTATGTCTTTCTTAATTCAGTATGACCTTCTTACCCCATAAGACAGACAGATAATGGACCGATTTTTCACTTATGAGATCAGAATACTTCATGTAGAGTTTGATGTGTAAGCAAGACTCATTGATAAAGAGAAAGAGGGTCTATGTGTTCTCAGTGACATCAAGAAATGAATGTCAGTGATGTGCTGGGTAATTTGGATTTGGCTGAGATGCTCTGGGGGCTTCCCCGGTGGCTCAAATGGTAAAGAATCTGCCTGCTGTTACAGAAGATGCGGGTTCGACCCCTGGGTCAGGAAGGTCCCCTGGAGAAGCAAATGGCGACCCACTCCCGTATTCTTGCCTGGGAAATTCCAAGGACAGAGGAGCCTGGCGGGCTCATGTGTCCATGAGGTCACAAAAGAGTCAGGACACAACTTAATGACTAAACAACAACAAGACACCCTGACCCCTCTGCTGAGGTTTGCATCCTGGGTCGAGGCTGTATCACATGAACTTGATTACCATACTTGTCCCCTTTTTCTGAGCTGCCCATGATCTACAATAGACGGCTATCAATTTACAACCAGCACATCATGTATTCTGAGCGGTTCATAGGGACTGCAACACAAACCACATACTTATTAGTGACATAAATCAAGGCTTTGTGCACCTGAATCAAGATGCAGTCATGATCTAGACCCGCAAAAGCAGAGCTGGGCAGCAGAGCCAGCTTCCCTTGTGGCAAACACTAATAACTCCCTCCCCTGAACCCCGGCCGTACGGGTCAGATTCTGTTTCCATGGGAAAAAAGAGCAAATAGGAAAGTCGGCCCAGGGCTTAAATCAGTTATGGCCTCAGAGGACCCCAGAAGCGGGAACTTTCTTAACTATGATGCATCTTCACGATGGAGAATGAAGCCTGGAAAATAAGAGTTGTGACCTGCATAAAAGATAACAAAGGGGCCTTCTGCACAAATAAAAAACCTTCTGCCTGCCAGATCTTTTTCTGATGATACAGCTAACGAGGATTTTTCTCTGAGAGAGACAGGTGCGGCCCAGGCCAGAAATGTTGGCTCGACAATGGCTGGCTCCCAGGCAGCAAACGGAATAATTCAAGATTAGATGACTCTGGGGGCTTCCCAGGTGGCTCAGTGGTAAAGAATCTGCCCGCCGATGCAGGAGAGTCAGGTTCCATCCCTGGGTCAGGAAGATCCCCTGGAGGAGGAAACGGCAAACCTCTCTGGTATGCTTGCCTGGAGAATCCCACGGACAGAGGAGCCTGGTGGGCTATAGTCCATGGGGTCATGAAGAGTAAGACATGACTTTCGGATGCCAAATGTTCTCCCAGTGGAGGTGAATAAATGTTCACTGGGCATCTGACAGGGGCTTGTAGGTTCTGGAAGGTCATGAGGAATCCAATAAAGGAGGCAAGAACATGAAACTCCTGGTAGACTCTTGGCTGGGGGGTGAGTTGCTGCCCAGACCTGGTGAGCCCCAGCCCCTGGCAGATCCTTGGGAGAATCAGCAAGGGGCAGTGTGGCCCAGGGCACCCAGGGGTGCTGCCAGCACCTCTGCAGCCTGGACTGGGGACTCTGAGATGCTCTTCAACTGAGGCAGAGGCAGTGATGACTTTTCATCAGGCTCAGAATCTCTATGAAGCCTGAAATCTCTGTGAAGTCTACCCACCCCCTTAGAGGGTTAAGTTATGAACATGAAAAGAAAAACAGTATCTTTGAGCACTGTCTGACAGCTCATGAGTAAATTGCCTTTATTTATGATAGAAGCACAGGGGACATGTCATTGTGACCGGGACATAACAACTGCAAAGACAGAAAAATAAGCTGTCGGAATAAAGCCTTCTTAGTCCCTAGAACGTAACTTGCAAGCCTGTAACTTGCAAGATCAGGGGGCTGGGGGGGGGAGGGTAGGCATGTGGAGTGTATGAGGTGCATGTGCGTGGGATGTGTGTGTACGCACAGGTCTTCCTCCTAAAGCACGTTCTTAGGAGCTCCCTTGGAGGCTGTTAAACTTTTCCTGATGTAGTAGTCAAATGCTGAATCCACTTTTTTTCCCTCTCTCTTATAACTTTAGAATACCTTGGAAAGTCAGTATTGTTCTGCTTATTGGAAGGAGCATTAAAATATGTTTTGTTATCACACCTCAATTTTTCCCAAATTTTTGTTCACAGTGTGGGAAAAACAGTTTAATCAGGATCAGGACAGGGAAGCCTGGTGTGCTGCAGTCCCTGGAGTTGAAAAGAGTCGGACCTGACTGAGGACTGAACAACTTTCATCTAGTTTATGTGACTGTATTTAGAGATTACATTTCTTTCTTGTGATTTCCTTTGTAAACAATGCCACGCCAAGTGGGCTGGGCTCTCTCACTTCCTGTGAATTAGATTACAGTCACCCACCCAGTTAAGAGCAAGTCAGCATCAGGGAAAAGAACAAGCTCCATGGACAGAGGAGCCTGGCGGGCTACTGTCCTTAGGGCTACAAAGAGTTGAACACAACTAAGCAGCTAAGGACACACAAAAGGTAATCACCACCGTGAAAAGAAGTTGGTGGATGTCCTTTCATCACCGCATCTTCAGGACAACTGGCACCTGTGCCTTGGTCCTCCACCTGCCCCCCAGGGGTCGCCTGCTCCTCTCCATGGCTAGACTCTCCTCTTGGGCCCCTCTTGTCCACTCCTGGGCATCTCTTACATGACTATTCTGCCTCCTCCTGTTCCTTTGATTACACACAAACAGGTTTTCTCCCAGTCTTAAAGCTAGCCCCACTCCAGGCCCTGCTCCATGCCCATGCTCTCTTTACAGACGTTGGAAGAGGGACAGTTATTCTGTCTCACCCGCCCCCTACCATTCGCTCTTAAATCCAATTCATTTGAGCTTCTGTCCCTACTTCTGCACCAAAACTGTCCTTGCAAAGGTTGCCCATGGTCCCGTGTCATTTACTGGGCTTATCAGTAACACCAGCCCAGTTTCTCATTCCATCCACTTGGTTCTGGGGCTACCGTGTTCTGCCGGTTCCGTTTCAACTCTCTGCTGGCTTTTTCCCCTTTCATCAGTTCTTTTTGCTAGATTCCTATCACCTTGCTGACCTCTGGCTTAGAGTGCTCAGGGCCCCAACCCTTTGTGATTTCATCCATGCTCATGGCTTTAAATATTATTTGAGCAACCGTGTTTTTTTATTTCCTGCATGCAGATGCTCTGACATCTGGGGCCTTGCTGACACTGGAGGGGGTTGTCCCTCCCAGGCTGGCTGATTCCTGGATGTAATGAGTAGCTCTCCTGCTTGGGAGATTTCCATAAGTTCCCAAGGAACCAGAGTCTCATGATCACCTCTGACTCCAGCTTCCATGGAAATGGCTGAGTCTATGGATCTTTCTGCTACACAGAAGTTGACACCTGCCTCATTTTTCACTCTCACAAGTTGTTCTAATTGTAGCTCAATTTACTGAATAATTTGGATTCACCAAAGAGTGAATGAATATTTCAGAAACATGACGGTTTCACACTGAACACCACAAGTCATCATTTACCCAACACTGGGATCTTCTAATAGCAGTTCATGTCACAGGGTCTCCAGCATCAAGCTTTTTCCTCCCTGCCACAAAATCCCATGGACAGAGGTGCCTGGTAGGCTGCAGTCCATGGAGTCGCACAGAGTCAGACACGCCTGAGCAATTTCACTTTCACTTTTCACTTTCATGCACTGGAGAAGGAAATGGCAACCCACTCCAGTGTTCTTGCCTGGAGAATCCCGGGGACGGGGGAGCCTGGTGGGCTGCCGTCTATGGGGTCGCACAGAGTCAGACACGACTGAAGCGACTTAGCAGCAGCAGCAGCACCCCCATCTCTTTACTCCCACAATGCTACTTTACCCCTACCCTCCAAAATGCTTCTCATTCTTTCCAGGAGCAGAAAAAATGGATCTTCCATGTTATAAGACTTTCCATTCTAAAACAGTAGTTGAGGGTTTCTTTGTTTCTATTATAAATTACTTTTCATTATGAAAAAGTTGAGACATATGAAAAAATTTAAAAACAGGACAATGAACATCCATACATTACTCCATCCAGATCTAATCATTGCTACTATTTCTATATTTTGTCATTTTTGCTTCATCTATAGTTTCGGCTGGACCATTTGAAAGTCATTTACAGATGTTATGGTACTTTTGCCTTGAGCATCGTCTTCAAAAATGAGGACATTCTTGTATATATCACAATGCAATTTCCACCTCTAACCTATTAACAAGATTCCCTAAAAGCATCGAACGCCTAATTCACTTTCAAATTTCTCCACTTTCCCCCAAACTGTTGAGACCTGAAAGAACAATTTTATTGACTGATTTATTTCCTCAGTGGAACCCATATTTAAGATGGCACTCTATTGTTAGGAAACATTTTCATTTGCTTTCATGCTTTTCCCAGCGCCTCTCCTTGTTTGAAGTGGAGATAAACACCAGTAGCCAAATGCTTTCTATTATATTACCTGTTGGAGTAAACCAGTTCCATTAAGGTGGGTCTCTATTTCACACAACTACTTAATGGCATAAGATGTATGAACTCATTTGTTAAATTGGGGTCTGTGAACAAAAACAAATGGGAGGGAAGAGCAACAGAGACAATGAGTAATGGAAACAGTTTCCAGACCATAGAAGCCAGGGCTTTTGTGGAAAATATATGCAGCCCAGAGCAGAGGCTTTCCAGGGTCCCTGTGTCTGTTGCCTAGCAACAAGCCCATTACACCGGGCACACCGGAGTCCAGTTAACAGGGATCAGGGTGAGCACGTGGGAATGAGGACCACATTTCTCCTTTTCTGCTCTGTTAATAACTCAGGTCTACAGCTTTCTCTGACAGGGGTGAGTGTCTGAAGAGCCTTCCCTGTGTAATGCTTTTCCCGAGCTAAATCGCTAAAGGAAGAAAATGGTTTTAGCTTAATTTACTGTGCACATGTCGATACATATTTGTCCATATATCTGTCTGATAAGAGTTAAATACACCATGTGAAACAGAAAGTCATTGGAACTCAAATTAGTTTTGATTCATGATATAAGGCTTCAAGACCCATCCAAATTCATTCCTCACAGCAAATGAACTCTGGGTCACAGATTTACTGTTATTATTTTTTCCCTTATAAAATTGCTTTTAAGTAAATGGCTGCATTTTTTTTTTCCAGGTTTGCCCTCTTTCTTCTATTAGGGTGTTAATTTGAGCTGGCAGGAATGCTTCTCATTCATCTGATTCTGCCTATAATCTGTTAGGGCAAAAAGGTTTGTTTTGCTAGTGCACTGTTTTAACAGTGTGATTATGCCAATGGTCCTTAATAACAATACCATCCTTTTTAAAAACGCTGAAATTACTTTTCTAGCACTGGTTCTCACGTATATTTTAGCTAAGTCGAGCTAAGATATGAATAACCACAGTCAGAGCAGGAATCTAAACCTCCTGATTTCTGGTCTAGCTTTCCATCAATTCAACTGTATTTTTTCAACACCATGTGTGGTTTTCAGTTTTTTAATTGTGGTAAATAACATAACATTTAACATAACATCTTTAGCTACTTTTTCAATCTTTATTTTNTGCCCAAGCCACCTCTGCACAGCATGGATACTGTCACACTGCTAATCAGATAGAACACACTTAGGTTGAAAATGGAGACGAGAAGGTTAAGATGCTCTTCTCTGGCCACGTAAGTTGAAAGGCATCACAGAGCCACAGAATGGATGCTGCAATGCAGTCAGAAGCCCTGTTTTGGGAACTTACCTCTAACTGGTAATTTATATCCTATCTTAGGGTGTGAGTTTGGACAGTGTGTCACAAACATACCTGCCTCCCAGGCAAAGCTTCTTCAACTGTACAAGGGAGGGATGGTCTGGTCTTCAAGTTATCACCTTTCTTTACCCCTCCTCCTAGAGCTAATAATTACCTGGGCCTGTAAGGTAATATGACTGTTGGTCAGTGTCTTTTCTCTTTTTTTTGACCAAGTCTTAGATGTGGGATGTGGGATCTTTAGTTGTGGCATGCAGGCTCTTAGTTCAACATATTGGATCTAGTTCCCCAACTAGGGATCGAACCCAGGCCCCTGCATTGGGAGTGCAGAGTCTCAGTCACTGTGCCGCCAGGAAAGCCCTTTTCAGTATCTTTCAGCAAACATTTATTGAGGATTCATGTCACCAGTGTGGGGTTGAAAACAAACTTCTATTACCCTTTTAGGTTCTGTCCCTGAGGACTGTGAATTAAACTCACAAACACCAGCCTACTGGGAGAAAAGATTTATTTTGTTTGCGCATGGGAGCTGCATAGGAAAGAAGCAAAACCCAAAAGAAGCAGTTAGGCTTGAAAGGTTACATACCATTTTAACAAAGGGTGATAAATGGTAGAGAAGTGACTAGACAAAGGAAAAGGAATTTGGGCTTCTGGGGATAAAACATTGTGAGAGGGTAAATATATGGGGGAAAGTAGGGGTTACTTTGTCAGATTTGCTAAGCAGACTCAAGTGTGGGTGTCTCCAGTGACAAGAGTAATTGCTGGTGCCTAAGAGCCAGGAACTCCAGCACTGCAGGTAGATTCTTAACCATCTGAGCCACCGAGGAAGCCCCAGGAGTCATTCCCCTCTGCCTGGTACAGAGAGGGAGACACATTTACAAATGAAAACATATGTCCTAATTTTAGGCAGAAGGGAAGAAGACAGAGTATTCTTCCTGCATCTGCTGCTTCTCAATTACCTTCAATTTAAAATAATCCTTATGCCGAAGTGGTATATTTTGAGGTGTTATCTGATTCCCTTCGTTAGTGTAGTGCTGGATTTTTTTCTGGCCCTTCTTTGTATAGGCTAATGGGTTGACTTATTAATTGAAGCCGTTAATGACAAAACCTGATTGTTTTGCATTTAAACCATCAAATAAGGATACCACTGTTTCAGAGATTATACCAGCTCAAGCATGTATTTATTAGGAATTTTTGCCTTCAGAAATACATTCAGTAGAATTACTGATTGTGCCAGAAATAATTATCAGAATGAGTGAGTGTGTATGCATGTGTGTGTATCTGCCACCAAGTATATGAACACAAAACACATATTTGGGATGGAAACTATGCTTTCCTTATAAAGGATAGTATTATGTGTTTTATTCTTCAAAAGCATCCTCTAGAAACATGAAAGCTTCATTCTTGGTCTATGGGAGGGGTAGACAGTAACTTTGCTGGTTTTATTATATGACTTCTATAAACAGATTTTTTTCTTGGAAAAAATAATTAACTCATTATTTTAAAAAGTAACAGTTTGCATTTTTGTAAACAGTGCATCTTTTTTCTTCCCCCGTTCATGTTCCCAGAGTCAAAGGCACACAGGAATGTTCTGAATTAACACCTCTGTTATATGATTTTTCCAAGAGCAGGTAGCTTCCTTCAAGTGAACCTGCTTCTGATACTTTGCATTTCTTTACTTCTCATCTCCAAATGTCCAGAATCAACCCACTGCTTCAGACCTACTGCAGATGGCCCATTGCACGTGCCTGGTGTGATGCTTCTCTCCCTTCCCTGAACTGCCACAGCAGATAACTTTTTCTGTCTCTCACACAACATATCACTCTCTGCCGTGTATATGCATCATTTATTGTTGTATGACTTATATTTTCCACTAGAGTGTAAGCTCCTGAAGGCCGAGTCTCAGAGACTACGTAGAGCCTTGCCCAGAGCAGTCCCCAGGAAACATCTCAAGAATAAATGAGGGACTTCTTTAGAGGTGCGGTGGTTAAGACCACGCTTTCCGATGCAGGGGGTGGGAGTTTGATCTCTGATCAGAGAGCAAGATCCCACATGCCTCAGGGCCAAAATATAAAGACAAAAAACAGAAGCAATGTTGTAACAAATTCAATAAAGACTTAAAAAATGGTCCACATGCAAAAAATCTTTAAAAGAATAAATGGAAAGGTAGAAGATGACACAGTGAGTTCTTAACAATTCTTGGAAAGATTAGACACTCTGTTGATTCTGTTTGGAAAAAACTTTTATTCACTTATTTTCAGTTGGTGTATATGCAGGGAGATGCAAGATGAGATGGTTAGATAGCATCACCGACTCAGTGGACATGAATCAGCGCAAACTCAAGGAGAGAGTGAAGGACAGGGAAGCCTCGCGAGCTGCAGTCCATGAGGTTGCAAAGAGTAGGACATGACTTTGTAACTGAACAACAATGATATTCAAGGACTGTAATTTAAAATTAATAACAATATGATCAGGGACTTTGTGCCTCCATTGCAGGGGTCCCAGATTCAGTCCCTGGTTGGGGAACTAAGATTCTACATGCTATACAGTGTGGTCAAAAATAAGGAAAAAAAATTTAATAAAAATATATTTGAAAAATTATCTGGTCAGAAATATAAGGAGCATAGTCAGTCCCAGGCAACATGGCAAACAGCAAACTGAAATACATAATTTGGTCAAACATGAAATGTGAGTGGTTCCAAGACCATCCTCTGTTTTCAGTTTACTTATTGGCTGCTCTCTGTTACGTGAAAGAATACAGGTCGACTGTGGTACCTGCCTGCAGCGGGGAACAATCATTGTGGAAGGTGGATAAAAGCTCTTTCAAAGGACCTCTTATATTTAGTTGATAAAATGGTTCTAATTTTCCACCATCAATAGCATAATCAAGGATTACCCACATGGAACGTTTTTAGAGAAAGCTGGAGAAGACAGCAGGCCATGGAAGGCAGCTGAGTGTCTGGGCATCTTCATGGATCAACGTTTTGAGCCTCCACAAAAATAACTACTGGGAGATCAGCTGACACACGGGGAAATAAGGCTTTCATGTGAATGTGAATGGAAAGAGTAAATTTCATGATCATCTTATGGTTGCCAAGAGGAATTAGTCACTCATACGGAGTAACCTGGCTTAAAGGAAAGATTGACAAATGCCTTTTTAGGTAATAACGAAGTCTTCATGGAGATCTAAAATGAAATCTAAGAAAAATAATAAAAACTGCTGAGTGCAATAACAAGAAAGTGTGAAACGTGAGCAAAATACCTCTCATAAAAAGATGCCTAACACTGTACTTGAATAGAATGACAATTCACTTTGTACAGAAAGCCAAGTTTCATTGCTGCTGTCAAAGGAAGGGATCAAAACATTGGTTTGCCAGTTCCCTATGGGTTTTCCCAGTGGTTCAGAGGTAAAGAATCCACCTGCAATCCAAGACCCCTGGGTCAGGAAGATCCCCTAGAGGAGGAAATGGCCACACACTCCGGTATTCTTGCCATGGACAGAGGAGCCTGGCAGGCTACAGTCCATGGAGTCAAAGAGTGTAGAGTATGGAGGGTTCGAGAACTACAGTGAGTCACAACCTCTAGTTTTCAGATGGGATTGCCTTAGGGTCAGGAGGGCCTTCCCTGGTGGCACAGGTGGCAAAGAACCTGCCTGCAATGAGAAGGACCTGGGTTCGATCCCTGGGTGGAGAAGATCCCCTGGAGAAGGGAATGGCTACCACTCCAGTATTCTTGTCTGGAGAACCCCATTGACAGAGGAACCTGGGGGGCTACAGTCCATGGGGTCACAAAGGACATGACTGAACAACTTTCACTTTCACTAGGGGCAGAAAGAACTCAGCTAATTGCATAAAACTAAAGTACTATTGGAGAAGGAAATGGCAACCCACTCCAGTATTCTTGCCTGGAGAATCCCAGGGATGGGGGAGCCCAGTGGGCTGCCGTCTATGATCGCACAGAGTCGGACACGAGTGAAGCGACTTAGCAGCAGCAGCAAAGTATTATACTTAATACGAAACCACCAGTCACATGTGGCTAGTGGACATTTGAAATGCAGCTATCCAGAAGTGATATGTGCTGTAAGCAAAAAATAAGAAATTTTGAAGGCTCAGTATGAAAAAAAAAAGAGAAGAAAATATCTCAACATTTAAAAATATTTGTTGCATGTTGACAATACTTTGGGCATGTTGGATTACAAAATGTATTCTTAAAATTAATTTCACTTGTTTTTACAGAAATATGGGTTTCCTAGCTGTNAAAATTCATTCATGTGGTAACATGTATTAGAACCTCCTTCCTTTTTGAGACTGAATCATATTGCAATGTATGGACAGACGAGTTTTGCTTATCCATTCACTAGTCACCGGACACTTGAGTTGCTTCCACCTTTCCAGTATTGTGAATAATGCTATGAACATAGGTGAACAAATACCTCTTCAACAGTCTATTTTCAACTCTTTGAGGGTAGATCTTCAGAACTGGAATTGCTGGATCATATGATAACTCTGTTTACATTTTGGAGGAATTTCCATACTGCTTTCCATAGCGGCCGAACCATTTTTCATTCTCACTCATGGTACACAAAGGACTGTGTACATATACTCTTAAACACTTGTTATTTTTTCTGTATTTTGATGTCAGCCATTCTAATTGGTATGAGATGCCATCTCACAGTGGTTTTGATATGCATTTCTCTAATAATTCAAGACGTTGAGTATATTTTCATATATTTATGCACTATATGTATGTATTCTTTGGGACTTCCCTGGCAGCTCAGTGGTAAAGAATCCACCTGCCAATTCAGGAGACACGGGTTCAATCCCTGGGTTAGGAAGAACCCCTGCAGGAGAGCATGGCAACCCACTCCAGTATTTTTGCCTGAAACATCTCATGGATTTTAGAGCCTGGTGGGTTTCAGTCCATGAGGTTGCAAAAGAGTTGGACATGACTTAGCAACTAAACAACTACAATGATATGTTTTTTGTAGAAATGCCAAGTTCTTTGCTCATTTCTTGATCAGGTTTTGTTTTTATTTTGGGGTGTAGTGTTCTATATATATGCTAGACTTTAGTCCCTTATCAGATATTAATTGCAGTTTCCACCAATACCATGAGTCACATTTTTACTCTGTTGCTTGTTTCCTTTGACACAAGTTTTTTAACTTGACATAACTCAGGGCCACCATTTACAAACATCACGAGCCAATGAGCTGCATAACTCTAAGTTCCACTTGATATGTTATTGTGATATATAAATGAGAAGCCATGAGCACCCCACCTATATCTATTGCCCTCTCCACTTTGGTACACTGGGGTTATAGCCCTCAGCACCCAGATTTCCTTTCCTGAAGGCTTTCACTGGAGTCCAGAGTGAAATCTATTCACCGTGATAAAAGCCAAGTGCATGGGGCCCATGAGTCCTGGGAGTGGCCCTCAGACAGTAATAGCTGGTGGACATCTTGATATGTGACTTCTACCCTGGCTCCCAGTTTCTACGGCAGGGTGGGGCTCCAGGCACCTGCCCTGGGAACTCCTCCACTCTTTCTTAGCTACCTTTTCCTCTCTGTTTACTCCCTGTGCTAAAAGCTGCATCCTGAATGCCATCCCAAGTAAGTGAATCACACTTGATTTTTTGTTTGAGGGATTTATCTGGGATGCCCAACCTAAGACAGAACATGTCTGAGAACTCTCCCCCTACAGGTAACAGAGGATGAGATGGTTGGATGGCATCGCTGACTCAATGGACTTAAGTTTGAACAAACTCTTAGAAGACAGTGAAGGCCAGGGAAGCCTTGTGTGCTGTAGTCCATGGAGCTACAGGGAGTTGGATGGGACTTAAAGACTGAACGACAGGCTCAAGAGAGTCCTGGGGCTGCTTCCATCAGGCCCTCCTCATCCACACATGCGTCCCAGGCACAGCTGTTTCCAAGAGAGATTTTCATGCAAAACAAAACAAAAAACCTTCATAACTTCCTTCAAGCAGGAACCAAGAATCTTAGCAGGTACAGATCTGCCTTTTAGAAACTTTCGTGACTCCTGCTGCTACTTGGTTTCGAAAGTCCATTTACTCATTGTATCCAGAGCCATTGTTTGGAGAGTTCAGTTTGTACCGTGCAAGCAGGGCTCAGCTGTCTTGCCTCAGTGCTTCTGGTCTGCAGGTTATAACAGCTCAGGAACCAAAGCCATTCACCGTATCACTGTTTTGCAATTTTATCACAGGCAAAATCTGTGCTTTGAAGCTACTTTCCTGGAGGTGCCAGCAGTCTGGAGATAACGTTTCTCCCCAGTTGCCCCTACGTCTTCTGTGATGGGGGAAAATTCAGCTGAGTGTGGGGAGCACTGTCCTGATCGCCCCGCCTATGTGAAATTTATTTTTTTTTTTTTAGCCAGAAATGTGTCCATCTAGAGAAGAATGAGATGCACTAGTCCATCAGGGAGAAAGGCAGCATCTGAAGAGATAAATGATGGAAAAGGTAGAGAGGGAGGCGAAGTTTACAGAGTGTAAGAGGGAAATTGACAAGAGGGAGAAGGAGAGAGACAAGCAGCAAGTGGGACCAAAAAAAGAAGCCGAAGGAGTTTTCTGTCTGCTCTGTGGCTCTGCAGTTGACCCCTCTGCTTGGAAAACAAACAGGAAACAGGAAAAGAAACACAATCAAACAGCCTCCGATCCTGGTGGAACGCCGTCCAAGACGCCGCACAGGACTGCCCAGATCATCCGGCCACACTTGAGGTGGTCTGGTGATTGCTGTCTGAGGGCTCCGCAGGGATTTTCATGTCTCATCACACGCCACGCAAACTGACAGTGTCGGAATCAGAGTCTGTTGCCGACTCTGGTTTACTATGGGAAAGGAGAGGCGGCCCCAGCAGCGTGTGGGCGCCGTCTCACGATGGCATTGCAGTGTTTTCCATGTTCTGCCCCCACCCACCCGCTCCTCCGGACCCGACCGAGTGACTTCCCTTCGTTTCACCCCCTCCTTGCTTTCTCTCAAGGCTGGAAAATGACAAAATGAGTTTTATCTCCCTACCTCGTTTTGAATACTCTTTAACCGTAAAGTGAATTGCAGCAAAGCAAAACACTTTTCTGTTTTCAGATTTGTGGGGCATCCTGCCATCCAGGGAAGTCAATTTCATCAGCTTGATGGGAAAGCATCGCATCCTTTTTAGATGGAATCGTCCCTTCCGAAAACAAAGTTCCAGAGAACTGGGTTACCAACTGCACCGGTGCTGGTCCAGGATTAAAAATGGGGGTTCCATCTCTGTGTCTGCCACCCCTCCACATTTCTAAGCCACCCAGCACGCAGAAACCACTTCTTATCCCGGGTCGCCAGGGCTGGGAGAGCCACTCTTAGGGACACAAGCAGTGCACAGTCCCTGTGCGCCTAGAAAGGAACTGCCAGCTCAGGGCCAGCGATACACTTTGCAGTAATCTCCCTCAAATATTAAATGTCCACAAAGAGCAGATGGGAGCCCTGCTTCTGCGAGGTCTTCTTCCAGAGATCCTTCCACAAGCAGCGGCAGGGAACCAGCCCAGTTCCCTTTGGAGGAGGACAGGCTGAGCTGATTTGGCTTCCACTGCAGTCTGAGCTTTTGGCTGTGACTCTGTAGCAGAAGGAGGGACCCAGTCTGGGTGCGGGGAAAAGGCTGTCTTTATTGCTCTCCTGTGGGCATGGCTACTCTGGCCCCTCGCTGGACCTGTTTCCCATCTGAAATGGGGTGATGATGTTTACCTGGGAGGAAGGCCAGAGAGGCAATGTATGCATGCAGGGCTCGGAAATAGAGCACAAAAGATGTGATGGGTACAGAAAGCACTGTTGCTGTCTCTCCGCACTTCTGCCTGAGTTCTGCTGCTCCTCCCTGTACACCCTTCTCCAGGTTTTGGTTCAGAAGCTGCTGCTGCTCGGCTAGCAACACTCATCCCACCCAGCCTCTGGTTTCCGTGTCCTTCAGAGGGTGGCTGGTTGCCCTGACAGCACAGGGGCTGCCCTGTGAGCGGCTCTGATGCTTTTGTTCACTCATTAAATGAAAACGTCAATGCACACCCAGAGATGATGGCTTTCCATAAACACTGGCACATCTTCTGCTGCAGAGGAAAAGCCAAAGGCGACTTTCATCTTCTGTCTCAATGCCACGCACTCAGGCTGGTCATGGTATCTCTCTCTGAGGACTCCAAGGCTGCAGGCTGGGAAGGGGAAAGCTTGGGGTTTCAGAGGATGGAAGGTCACTGGTCCTTCTGGACCACGGAACTTAGAGGCTGAGGACGGGGTTGAGGAGTCTCTTTACTCTCCTCTCTCCTACACTGCAGCCATATTTATTCATTTGTTGTTGTTCAGTCGCTCAGTCGTGTCTGACTCTTTGTGACCCCATGGACTGTGGCATGCCAGGCTTGCCTGTCTTCCACTACTCCTGGAGTTTGCTCAAACTCATGTTCATTTAGTCAGAGATGCAAGGAGCTTCCCTGGTGACTCAGATTGTAGAGAATCCACCTGCAGTGCAGAAGACCTGGGTTTGATCTCTGGGTCGGGCGGATCCCCTGGAGAAGGAAGTGGATATCCACTCCACTATTCTTGCCTGGAGAATCCCACGGACAGAGGAGACTGCCAGGCTACAGTCCATGGGGTCTCAAAGAGTCAGACACAACTGAGCAGGTAACACTTTCACAAATATTAAGAGCTCCTTTTTATTATTATTTCTGTTGTATCTTGACTCGGTTTATGGATGACGTTAATGGTGCACTTGAATGTAAAGGGAACTGTCGGCCTTGTTAAGATTCTGACCACCTGGGGAGATTTGCTTAGGCTTTTTCTTTTCCCTGCAATAAACACACCTCGGAGAAATGGCAAGGGGCTTATTTTTCCCTTGGATGTCCTAGTGAATTTTGGAGGGAGGGAGTCGTAAGCAACAAAGCAAGCATCCCCTCCCACATTGAACATACGATCAGGCTGGAGGAGGAAGGTTCTTACTCCTGTTTGCATTTACAGAGGGAAGTGCCGGGAGCTCCCACGCTGGAGCAGCCGGGCTGAGGCTGCACCTTCATCCCCTACAAACAAGGCAGGCACTGCACAGCCACAACCCATGGGGGCCCATCCCACGTGAGGTGGACCCCTCATCAGGGTGTGTGGGCTGCTGGACACCAGCTGTGTTTCCATCCTCACCCAGACGTGGTCCCTGCTTAGAAGGGTGACTAGTTGTGGGGTATGAGGCTTACTCACAGTGGGGTTCTTGGTGTGTGGGGGAGGATGTAGGGATCAGAAACCGGACTGGAGAGAAGTTGGTCCAATCCTTTGGACTCTGTCATTTGCTTGGAAGAGATGGTTTTGAGAGGAAGAAGTGCTCATTCAGCAATCAAAACCCCAGCACTCTTGATGACAGCAGTGTGTGTGTGTGTGTGTGTGTGTGTGTGTGTGTGTGTGTGTGTGTGTGGTTTCTCAGCCAGGACCTCAGCCTGCCCTTCAGAGCCATGTATCTGATGGTCTGCATCTCACCTCTCCTGATGCCCATAAGCACCTGTAACACAGCATCCTCAAAACCCACCCCATATCGTTTCCCACTGAATCCCTTCTCTTTCTCCTTATCTGAGAAAATCACATGCTGTTTTGGCTTAGCAGATACAAACTAGCATATAATAAATAAGATAGGACCTCCCCAGTGGCTCAGTGGTAAAGAATCTGCCTTCAGTGCAGGAGGCACAGGTTCAGTCCCTGGGTTGCAAAGATCCTCTGGAAGAGGGCATGGCAACCCCCTCCAGTATTCTTGCCCAGAGAATCCCATGGACAGAGGAGCATGGTGGGCTACAGTCCACAGGGATCCAAACAGATGCAACTGAGCCACTGAGCACACAAGCACACAAAAAGCAAGATCCTACTGTATAACACTGGGAGCTATATTCAACATCCTGTGATTAAATCATAATGGAAAAGAATATGGAAAAATACATGCATACATGTAATGAATCACTTTGCTGTACACCCAAAATTAACACAACATTGTAGATTATGCTCCAGTAAAATTTTTAAAAAAGGAAATCACATGCTCTTCTGCTCAGAGGCCCAAACCTGAAGCAGTGAAGCTCGTCTTGCTGCCTTGCTTCCTTGGCCCCCAGTCCACATCCACTGAAGTCACCGGTCACTTGGATTCTGATTTATCAATACCCTCTCAGTCCTTCTGCTAGTCTCTATTCCAGTTGCTGTCAGCTCATCTCTGGCTGCCCTTTTAACTTGCATTCCTGCAGGCAGCCCCCTCTCTGGCCCTCTGACCCAATTTCCCTGTGCAGCAAAGAGTGACATTGAAAGTCATATCGCCTTCAGATAAGGGGCAGGCCTGTCACGTGACTGACAGTTTCGTGGTCCAATTCCTCTCGCTGTCCCTGGCAGCTCCGAGGTCCTGGCCACACTGAATTACCTGCACTTCCTCAAACCACCTGTCTGGTAAGCGGACTCTGCCTGTGTGTCTCTCCCGTGCGTGTGTGCTAAGTCACCTCAGTCGTGTTCAACTCCTTGAGACACATGGACCGTAACCTACCAGGCTCCTCTGTCCATGGGATTCTCTAGGCAAGAATACTGGAGTGGGTTGCCATGCCCCACTCCAGGGGATCTTCCTGACCCAGGAATCAAACCTGCATCTCTTACATCTTCTGCATTGGCAAACGGATTCTTTACCACTGATACCACCTGGAAAACCCCTTGTTTCTCTCCCTATTGGGATCAATCTTCTCTCTACACCTAATTCTAACTCAGCCTGCAGTTCTTGGCTTCGATACTACTCCTTTCCAGAAACTCTTTCTAGGAATTCCCTGGCAGTCCAGTGGTTAAGACTTCCCTTCCGATGCAGGCTGTGGGTTCGATCACTGGCCAGAGAGCTAAACACCAAAATACAAAACATCAAAACACAAAATGGAAGCAAACTTGCAGCAAGTTCAATAAAGACTTTAAAAATGGTACACATAAAAAAATTATTTTAAAGAAGAAGAAGCTCTCTCTGCTCAAATGCCCTTGATTGGGCACAATACCCTTCTGATAGACCCCTGACAAGGCTCCCTCAGCACTCCCGACCCAGACAGAGATCAATAGGAAGGGGTATGGTGGAAAGAGGGACCTCCTACAAGTGAGAACTTTTTCTAAACCCTCCCCCGACCCACTATGCCTGCCTCCCACCCTCAAAGGACCTCAGCCAAGCCAGCGCCTCAGATTTTCCTCCACACGCTGTGCTCTCCTGTAATGGCCTGTTTACCCTGAGTCCCCATACAAGGAAGCGAGCTCACTGAGGAAAGTAACTCTGTATTTTGTCCATTTCTGTCATTCCCAGCGTAGAGTGCATTTCAAGCATCTAGTCAGCACACACATATTAATATTTGCTCTTTTAAAAACATCCATGAGTCTTTTTATACCCAGTTCAATGGTTTTTAACTCTTTATGGTTTCCTTTCCTCTATGTTTCTTAGTTCATTTTAAACTCTGTGTTATGATGTTGAACTCCGTACATCTGCATGTGGTGTGTGTGTGTGTGTGTGTGTGTGTGTGTGTGCACATGCTCAGTTGTATCTGACTGTTTGTGACTCCATGGACTGCAGCCCACCAGCCTCCTCTGTCCATGGGATTCTCCAGCAAAGAATACTGGAGTGGGTTGCCATGCCCTCCTCCAGGGGAATCTTTCCAACCCAGGGATCGAACCTGTTTCTCCTGCATTTCCTGCATTGGCAGGCGGATTCTTTGCCATTAGTGCCACCGGGGAAAGCACATCTGACTGAACCCACAGTTTTATACCCCATGCAAAATTGTGGTCCATATTACCCAACTAGACTCACTTTACTATACACTTGAAACCTACAAAACACTATAAACCAACTAAACTCCAATAAAAATTTTAAAAAAACCTGGAAGGAATTTTGTTGTTTCTTAATATTTTGATTCAGTGAAGAAAAAGTGGAAACTTAAACAAAGGTTGCCAGTGCATCTGTAGCAGCCACAAAAACAGTGGTGGACAACACTTATTAAGCACTTGCTGTTTGTCAGGCACTGCCCCAGGCTTACATTTGTTATTCACTTAATTGGCACCAGAACCCTATGGAGGAGGAACACGTAATGTGCTCATTCCAAAGATAAGATAACCAAGGTATAGAGAAGCGAAGTCTACTCCATAATTAGGAAGTGGTGCAAACCTGCACATACCGACTTCTTTAAATAATTAATTAATTACTTTTATTGGAATATGATTGCTTTACAATGTTGTCTTAACTTCTGCTGTACAATGAATATTACTCAGCATAAAAAAGAATGAAATTGGTCCTTTGCAGAGATGTGGATGGACTCACGTCTGTGATATAGCATCAACTAAGTCAGACTGACTTTCAAATCCAGCCTTTGAATCAATACTAGGTTTTGTAAGGTCAAAAGTGAGTTAAAACATGGTATTGTGAATGTTTTTTCTCCTGGAATTTTCTCTAGTGGGAATCACATAGTCCTGCTCGACTTGTGTTATTAACAATGTATATGTTAATTGGCTATACCCCAACACAAAATAAAAAGTTAAAAAAAAATGGAGAGGTGTGAATGAATTTCAGGGATTTTTCCATTCAGGGAAATTTTTGCTTTTCTCTGAGGATCTGGACCCAGTCAATTGCATCTTGTAAACAAAGATATCTGGGGTCCTTGCAAGATGGGAGTCAGCCGCAGGGGGAAGGATTCAAGGAGAAGCCCTCCCTTGTAAGATGTCCCTCTCTTTTTGCAGCCATAACCCTTCTGATGGACTTTGTCTCTGGTTCAGGAATGCTGTATAAGCATTACTTGTAGCATAAAGATTGTGAGCTTTGGAAATGAGAACGTCATTCCTGTTTACTTGCAAACACATTGGCAGAGAAAAGCATTAGCTCAAGATGTTAAGCCTAAGTCAGGGACTGAGACAGTGCCCAGAGGAAAAGCATCTGAAACAGGCGGGGACTCAGGGTTACAGAGAGGATGGTCCGAGTGACCCCATGGGAAGATAGAGAAGGCAGAGCAGTTTGGTCCAGGTTTCTGGGTACCACTGCCACATCACCACTGCACCCAGTGGAGGGTATGAGGCTTTGGGATGACCACTTCAGGATGGAGATACCCCGTGGATGACTTCCTCCTGGGGGCCGCAGAGGTCCTCCTGCATTCCGTCTCCACATGAGCTGCAGCCTCACTCAGAGGTGTCCTGCCTCCTCTAAAGATCCCCTATGTCACTGAAACCAAGCTGCCTAGCAGGCAACANATGGAGATACCCCGTGGATGACTTCCTCCTGGGGGCCGCAGAGGTCCTCCTGCATTCCGTCTCCACACGAGCTGCAGCCTCACTCAGAGGTGTCCTGCCTCCTCTAAAGATCCCCTATGTCACTGAAACCAAGCTGCCTAGCAGGCAACAAGCTCCTTTTCTCTCTTCCTCTTGCCTGTGACCTTCCTTCAGTTCTCAGAGACAGAAGGCTTGGGGAAACGGAGAAGCAATAGGACTTCCTAAGGAAGCCACAATCCTCGACCTGTGCTTAAGTTCAGACCCATCTGCTCCTAAGGTTTTAAGTCCAACTGTGATGGCGGAAAGATTAAAAGCTTTGATTTGAGTTTCCAGATTTTAACTAACGGGCCAGGCTCAAATGGAACTTACCAGGCTGATTTCTGGTGCTTTAATGCCAGAGTGTTGCACCAACATTTTTGCCAGGGAAAGATGGCTTCCAGATGAGGCATCTGGCATTTGCTGTGCCCAGATAAGTCAACACTTTGCATCAAGCACCCATGCACTCGGTGCCTGAGTCTGGACGGAATCAACTCGAGTGTCTGGCAGCAACAGTACACACATTTGCCTTCAGCCTGGTGAGGGCAGAGGAGCAGGAGAGAGGAGAAGGCAGTCACATGGCGAACTCTGAAGAGCTCTTCCAGGGCGTGTGTTTGTTCAGCTCATTGGCAAAGCTCTCTCTTTAGTGCATTTTTATTAAAGTCTGACTTCTGCCCCCTCTGTGGAGGCTAAGAGACAGCGCAAATCGGCAACAGGAAAACTGAAGACAGGTCAAGAGTAGGCAGTGTCTGGACACTTGACTGGTGGAAATTGGCATATTTATTTTTAAATTGGCAACACACATAGAGCTTATAACGTGGCTAGTCCCTGTGAAATGTTACATACAGACTCACTTTAGTCCACAATAACCTTGTGAGAATTATTATTATTAATATTATTCCCATTTGATGGATGAGGAAACAGAAGCAGAGAGAGGTTAAGGAACTGGCACATGGATGTGTATGTACTCTTCCAACAACAAGGGCCAAACTCACTTGCCAACACTTACAAATTGAGAGCCTTTTGCACTAACACAGAGGCATGAATCCAAGGACTTAGTAAGGTAGGAACTTGAACCTGGACCTACCTTGTGTGACCTGCGCATCCACCCATCCCCTCAGCTACCTCAGGAAGGTCTGGAAGACATTCTTCATGAAGGGGTAGAGGTTTGTATTTATGATGGGAATGCCTGTGGCCATGAAAAGCTCTACAATTTCCTATTGTGTTGTCAGGGTATGAATGCAGGGGATCTGATCTTTCAGGCAGGCTCCTGGATTTCAGTGAAGCTGAGGGGTGGGTCTGTCTAGTCAAGGCTATGGTTTTTCCAGTAGTCATGTGTGGATGTGAGAGAGGAGAGTTGGATGGGAGAGTTGGATGTGAGCGTTGGAGTATGAAGAAAGCTGAGCACAGAAGAATTGATGCTTTTGAACTATGGTGTTGGAGAAGACTCTTGAGAGTCCNAGTGAGAACAGGCCAGGGCAGGAGTGACCCTGACTGCAGGTCTTCTGTCTGGAGTGAGTTGGGCTCCTCGCCCAGGAGGATGGTTCTTGGATGGTTGAGCTCCTGCTGACCCCGCCCCTTTCTCTTTTGTGATTCTCAGATTCTCAGAGCTCTCAGTCCCAGCTTTCTCCTTGAGTCTGCAGGAAAGGGAGAAGGTGTGTCCGCGTTACTGCGTGTTCCTCACATCCTCCCTTTAGATGCCAGGTCCATGCGCCACTAGAAAGGAGTTCTCACAGCCCCCTCCCCGCCCTACTGGAACCCATGCCCGAAACTGTGAAAACACCATCACAGGGACCTCAGGAGACACAGAGCCGGCGAGCCAGCCAAGCCAGGGATGCGGCTGGCAGAGGAGGGACAGCCCTGTGGGCATCTTTTCTTGCTGACCCTGGTGATCTTGTCTGCAAATACTGTCTTCTTGAATGCATGAGGAGTCCTGACACGTACGCCCGCTGGCTGACACTGGGGGGTGAAAGGTTGGCACACTTTCTAGGAGTTTCTATCCAGAGAGGGAAAGGAATCCAGATGTGCTTAGCGACTAGTTTTGCCCAGTTTCAGAAACGTGTCAGGGAGGTGAAGCTGAGGGCAGCATGGAGTAGCAAGTGCATACATAACCAGGGAATGAGATGTGGGTGTAATAAATAAGCCACATGCCCGTTCAGGCCCTGACTATGGGCCGCACCCCACCCCACCCCCGCCACCTGCCTGTCCCGGTAGACCCACTAACTGGGACAAGGAAGCCACATGGGGCCCCTGCGTTGCTGTTCTGTAGGAATAGGTGCCCGGCTCTATGCCAAGGGCTGGATCACAATGTAATAGTGCCGCAAGAGGAATCAAATTCCCTCCCGAGAGCACCCTGAAAACCAGTGTGTTGCTAATTATAAATGTGGCCGCCAAGACCCCAGCTTCCTTCTATTCTTCTTACATCCTGCAGCTGGGCAAGCCTGGGGACTAATCACCAGATTCCTCTGGAACAGCAGCTGGTGGCTTGATAAGGCAGGAACTCAACCAGGGGGTCTGGGCTGTGAGAGACAACCTCTCCATCAGGTGGGGGTTCTGTCTAGGTACCCTAGAGGACATGAGAGCATCCCACTCCTTGGCATGCTCCACGTGGATGAAATGCCACCATTCCTAATCCTTGGGCATCCCTAGCTCAGCTATAGTTCTGTCCCAAAGGATCTATCCTCTTGTAAGTGTGACTCCCCAGAGTTGGNTGCCTGTCCCGGTAGACCCACTAACCGGGACAAGGAAGCCACATGGGGCCCCTGCGTTGCTGTTCTGTAGGAATAGGTGCCCGGCTCTATGCCAAGGGCTGGATCACAATGTAATAGTGCCGCAAGAGGAATCAAATTCCCTCCCGAGAGCACCCTGAAAACCAGTGTGTTGCTAATTATAAATGTGGCCGCCAAGACCCCAGCTTCCTTCTATTCTTCTTACATCCTGCAGCTGGGCAAGCCTGGGGACTAATCACCAGATTCCTCTGGAACAGCAGCTGGTGGCTTGATAAGGCAGGAACTCAACCAGGGGGTCTGGGCTGTGAGAGACAACCTCTCCATCAGGTGGGGGTTCTGTCTAGGTACCCTAGAGGACATGAGAGCATCCCACTCCTTGGCATGCTCCACGTGGATGAAATGCCACCATTCCTAATCCTTGGGCATCCCTAGCTCAGCTATAGTTCTGTCCCAAAGGATCTATCCTCTTGTAAGTGTGACTCCCCAGAGTTGGAGGGTGGTGTAGAAAGTGGATCATAGATCATCTCATCAGCCTGGAGGCAAGATTAGATGTAAGCAGGTACCTGATCTAGAAACAGTCTTTTCTACACGTGATCCTGGGATCACCTTTCCGGAACCATGGCAGTTGGCTCCATCCCGGGCATGCGGTAATGTCTCAGTTTCTCCCTCCTCGCTGGGGACAGAGCCCTGTCACTGAGTCCTTTAGTTCTGAGGCTCCTAAGTGGTTATTGGTTCTGGAATTTTTTCTTCATTTTATTTTTAGTATGGTTGAACACCTGCCCAGCTGTATGTAACCTGCAGAGAATCAAAATGAGAAAGCATGTCAGACTACCGGTCCAGGTTTCTGAGAGCAGACAGGAGGACCCAAGGATTCAGAGTCAAAAGCCTGCATTTAAAGCCACTCTGCCCTTCCCCTTTACCTGTCTATGGGCAGGTCATTAAATCACTCTGGCCTCCAGCTCTTCCTTCTTATAAAATGAAAGACATACCAGAAGCTTTCCAGTCACCACTCTTAGATAGCTAATCATTTAACAGCTATGGGTCACCCACTTGTGCCAAGTGGCATGCTGGCTATTGAACCCAGCAGCTCTGGGAACCTTGGAGAAAGACTGAGGGCTAGAAAAGGTGCGGATGCTCGGGCACCTGGAGTGCCCACCCCCCGCCCCCCAGCAGCCTCACACAGACCATCTCCCACAGTAGCAGCTGGATTGAGAGGTGGCAAGGTGGGGGTCACACGGGGCCCCGTGGTCACTGCACCCCGTTAACTCCTGCCCCCAAACTGAGCTGCTGTCACTGCCTAGTGAGGCTGCCCAAATCGCTCTAGAAATGAAAGACCAAGGCCAAGCCGGGTGTGGACTGGCTGCTTGGATGGCAGAGGAGGGGCAGCACGCCTTGGTCTTCCCTGAGACCCCTGGGTGCAGCCCCAGGTCCCCAGCAGCATGCAGGTTCAAAGCCTGGCTTTGCCACTTGGCTGCTGAGAGAGCTTGCATCAGCTAGGCCTGTTTCCTCATCAGTAACAATGCGGATAATCCAAGCGTTCGCCCTGGAGGTTGTGAGGCTCCCGTGAAATCACACCAGAGGGCACTTTGCACAGGGTCCGGCTCAGATGCTGAGGTCAGGACTCGCCAGTGCTCAGTGATATTAGCTCTTTCCCAGAGTGTCTTTCTCGCCATGGGAGTCTGAACAGCATTTCCGCAACCCACACTCCAGCTGGAGGGCATCGTCTATTGTCCATTATCCTAACGGCCACAATGGCCAGTGCAGGAATGCAGACACTTCCCCGCAGTTGTGAGAAGAGGCGCTAGAAGTATTTCCTTCTCTGTTCCTGCATTAAAGGGCAAAGGAGGTGTTGTCGGCAGCATGAAGAATACACAGCACCCTGTCCAACCTCAGGCTTCTTGGGGAGTTCCCTGGCTAATTCAGAGCCTCTTTGAGGTGACTTGCATCCATAATTGCCCCAGGATAACTGTTTTAATGCTTGCACTCAAATCACCCTTTGTGCTCCATGAAACAAACTGCTTTACTTTCAGCAGCTTTGCCTGGTGTTTACTAAATGACTTATTCTACAATAAACCTCATGAGGGGCATGCTTCATTATTCTTGAGCTCTATCCTAGCAGAAATATAATAACCGTTGCTTCCAGCACTTCTGGGTTGCACATATGTTTCATTCAGTCTTTCCCCTCCTTCCCTCCTCCATCTCAGCATCTTGTGCTACCCTGGACGCCTGCCCACCCCTCATGCTGTGGCCGGGGTC
This sequence comes from Neotragus pygmaeus, assembly GCA_006410875.1. Taxonomy (NCBI): domain Eukaryota; kingdom Metazoa; phylum Chordata; class Mammalia; order Artiodactyla; family Bovidae; genus Neotragus; species Neotragus pygmaeus. Next base: position 73,101 of record SJYV01034224.1, on the reverse strand, counting down.
AGTCTGTAGAAGGAGGGAGCACTCCCTGGGATGGGTGGCGTTCACCAGTCCTCTGAAAGTCAGGATGGCAGAGACGCAAAGGGTGGCACACACAGCTACAACCAAGGACTCTGAACTCAGGCTGAGGTTCAAGGATTGACCTTGCCACTTGGGAAGGCATTTCATTGGTATGCTCAGTGGGTAGACACAGGAGACATGGAGACATGGGTTCAATTCCTGGGTTGGCAAGATTCCCCTGGAGGAGAGCATGGCAACCCACTCCAGTATTCTTCCTTGGAGAATCCCATGGACGGAGGAGCCTGGTGGGCTACAGTCCACAGGGTCACAAAGAGTTGGACACAACC
>SJYV01034224.1:25056-70551 GCA_006410875.1 Neotragus pygmaeus | reverse complement strand
TGCTTTGGCTCCATCCCTTCATTCTTTCTTGAGTTATTTCTCCACTGATCTCCAGTAGCATATTGGGCACCTAATGACCTGGGGAGTTCCTCTTTTGGTATCCTATCATTTTGCCTTTTCCTACTGTTCATGGGGTTCTCAAGGGAAGAATACTGAAGTGGCTTGCCATTCCCTTCTCCAGTGGACCACGTTCTGTCAGACCTCTCCACCATGGCCCGCCCTTCTTGGGTTGCCCCGCAGGCATGGCTTGGTTTCATTGAGTTAGAAAAGACTGTGGTCCTAGTGTGATTAGATTGACTAGTTTTCTGTGAGTATGGTTTCAGTGTGTCTGCCCTCTGATGCCCTCTTGCAACACCTGCCATTTTACTGGGGTTTCTCTTACAAAAGTACCTAAAAAAGATGAGTGTGTATATGTAGCACCAATGACCACCCCCAACTACTTCATGTAAATAAAAAACCAACCACAAAAATTAGTTTTCCATCATTCATCTTGTATTGCTGATACATTTACTTAGACAGTCTGACACTGAACAGGAATACTGAAACCAGGCTCTGCAATTTGGGTTACTGAATCTAATTTGGGAACCTACATTATGTGCAGCATGTAGCTTAGCTGGGATAACAAACTGGGCCCACATATGGGCAGACTGAAGCAAGGGTCAATTAGGGATTATTTTAAAAATAGATCTGCCAATAGAAGAAGTTCGCATTCCCAACACATGTTTGGGACCACCAATAACCTTCACATTTCCCATTTGAATAGACACTTCAGTTTGAATCTTACTCTAGTAAAGATGACTGTCCACTGAAAAGTGTGTTCCTTCTCTTCCAGAGTTTAGAGTGCTTTGGGAGAAGTCAAGAACTACATAGATCAGCCTCTCTTGTATCTAAGTGAACCCATGTGATTAGCTCTTTTCTGTGCAGTTTGAACGGAAATGATTTGTGATGTATCTGGGCAAATGTAGTTAGAAACAAGTGCATTTCATCGTCTTTTGGCTACCTGTTAGATAGATACCAAGGACTTCAAGATGCTAGGGAATAGCCATGCCATATAAAGGATCAAGTTTGCATTTCTGAATCGCCAAGTGGAAGAAAGTTGCCTAATAACTAGGATTATCCATTATGAATGATTAGGTATTAAGTTACTGTGTTAGGTTATTAAAGTTTGAGTATTTATTTGTTATGGCACTTTACATTACCCTAACTTATTAAATCAACCACATTTTACATGGATGATAGTATATCTCTTGATATTTGCTACTGCCTGCAGTAATTCCATCTTCTCCTTGATCATCCAACAAGCCTGAATCCTTTTTTTCTATCTGTACCTTTTAAAGTTGGCATTCTAAGCCCATTGCTTGTATTTGCCCCACCCCTGCCCCAGGCAATGTTATTATACCTTTAGGCCATATTATTGATTTCTAAATTTTACCTCTAGCCTAATTTTTAGCCTGGCATGGTCGAATACCTATGAAACTTCTCTTCTTGAGTGTTCCACTGACATGTCAAACTTAATTTTTCTGAAACTGGGATCAACATTTTCCTCCCTTCCTTCTCCTATCCCTAGAGCACCTCCCCTATTACATTGTCTATCTCAGTAAATGGCACCAGCCTTAACTCAGAAAAAAGCACTGCAAATTATCTCAGGCTCCTCTATTCTCCTCATTTTCCATATTTGGTGCATTATGAAGTCCAGCAAATTTTACCAACTAAGTACTTAGGGAATCAATCCTGTCATCCCCACCCTAAATAACACTGTCCTGGCTCAAGGTCCCATTATTTTTCATGTCGGCCATGCCAGAACACAGTGGCTAAGCACATGGACTTAGGAATCAGGCAGATCTTTGCTAAAGTCTCAACTCTGGGTGCATACTGGGTGGGGGGTGGGGAGGCAGGGAAGGAGGCAGGGAGGGCCCTCAGCATCTCCCTGCCCTGGCTCTGTGTAGATCGCAGAAGGACCCACCCCCAGGGGACGGGACCCTGGATACTCCGGTGAGCACAGATCAGAGAACAGAGATGCTCCTCACATGTAAAGGAAAACTGACCAGCAAAGTACAACTGTGGGAATAATTGGTAGAGATGCTTCATCTCAGAGTGATTTGCTCAACCATACTGGTCTGGTATGCAGTATACAGATAATCCTTTTCAATCCTGAGGGGAGTTTTTTTTTTTCTTTAATGACAAGATATAGCTGAGAGAGGGTAAGTGGCCTGCCACTGTCTTAGAGCTGTCATGTAGCAAGGCTGGGATGGGAGCTGGCTTTCTGATCCCAACACCTGTCCTCACTATTCAGGGAGCAAAGATGCCAGGCTAAAGACACTCCCCTGGACACCCCCACACCTGTTTGCAGATGCTGGAAGTTCTGATAGGACAGAAAACACTACAGGATTTCATTTGTGATCAAAAGCAAAACTTCTTTAGAGACAAAGAGCATCTATGTTGGGAAGGCTTATGTTCCTGGAGAGAAATTGCATCCATTTCATAACTTGTGGTTGGTGACAGTGAGTCACAGGTCAAGGGCGGGGTATCAGTGTGGCTGGTGTAGGAGTGAGGCATGAACCAGTCTGGGAAATTCAAGGCCCTGCCAGTTGGTAAATACTGAACTGTACACAAATGTGGGAACAGTGATAAGAGTCAGGACTTCCAGAAAAAAAAAAAAAAGCTTCCATTTCATTTCTCCCACGATGTATAAAGCCACAGAGAATGAGGTGGACATAATAGCAGATAAAATAAAAGGGTAATATAGAAGCAACAAAGGTGGCAGGCTCTGAACAGTTTTTTGAAAAGTAGAGAAAGAATTTCCTCTTTTGAAAGCTCTGGAATTATGGGGGTGAAAATGAATGCAGGGGGCACAGAACATTTCCTGGCTTTTTAAAGGAAAATGTAGGTGGGGATGAATTTCAAGGAGAGAAAGTCTAAGGGAAGTCTTACAACAGAACACCATGCTCAGCAGTAATAACTAGAGCTACAAGTAACCACAAGGATAAATCTCAGAAACAATGTTGAGTAAAAGCTACCTGTTGTATTATATTGTTTACATAAACTTTAACATAAGCAAACCAGTTAGTTTTATATATTGTCTAAATGTTCCTGCCCATGTAACATAAGTATAGTCATGAATAAGATCAATAATACCCTATCCAGGATATGGAACTTTGCTCAGTATTATGTGGCAGCCTGCATGGGAGGGGAGTTTGGGGGAGAGTGGATACATGTATATGTATGGCTGAGTCCCTTAGCAGTTCACCTGAAACTCTCGCAACATTGTTCACCTGCTACGCTGCTGCTGCTAAGTCACTTTAGTCATATCCGACTCTGTGCGACCCCCATAGACGGCAGCCCACCCATCCCTGGGTTTCTCCAGGCAAGAACACTGGAGTGGGTTGCCATTTCCTTCTCCAATGCATGAAAGTGAAAAGTGAAAGTGAAATCACTCAGTCGTGTCCAACTCTTTGCGATCCCATGGACTGCAACCTACCAGGCTCCTCCGTCCATGGGATTTTCCAGGCAAGAGTATTGGAGTGGGATGCCATTGCCTTCTCTGCTATACTCCAGTATAAAATAAAAATTTAACTAAAAAATTAAATCTCAATGTACCAACAAAAGATAATACCCCACCCACAACTGCAGATACCTCTCAGTGCAGAGGAAACAGGATTATTGTGGATGGAAAACAATAGGGGATTCTACTCTTTTGTGATGTTGTTGGTTAAGCTGAGTAGAGACACACTGATGTTTGCTAACTCAGTCTCTGAATGTTTGATGTCTGAAATATGTCCTAACAGGAGAGCGGTAGGTGACAAAGATGAATTTAGCACAGGATAGCACAGAGCAGGGCAGCCACAGGGCTGGGGAAGTAGCCTAAGATCTCTGAGAATAGTTTGTCCAAAGGATGATGTCCTCCTGTATCGCATGCGTGGCTGACAGTAAAAGACAGCTTAAGCGTGGCATTTGGAAATTGTTTTCACTGATGAATCAAACACTTCATACGTCTTACCTCTCACTTCATGCAAATACAATGCCAGTCACACAGTGGGAAAATCTCTTGTGGGTGACTCATTATGGGAGACTGATATGTTTTCTCTTCTAGTCTTTTTATCTCGGTCAAATTATAAATGTTTTAAATGTCAAAGACGAGGAAGAACAATGCCATGTATAGTCCTTTGGGGAGACAGGTAATCCAACAATGGAAGGCAGAATTCAGGATGAACAAAGGTGTTGCCTTCAATGGTGGCCAACTTCCAGATGTGCAAATTTCCAAGAGCAGAAACTTGCATTATTATTTGTTGTCAGTCTGTCAGTCATGTCTGACTCCTTGAGACCCCAAGGACTGCAGCACACCAGGCTTCCCTGTCCTTCACCATCTCCTGGAGCTTGTCCAAACTCATATCCAATGAGTCAGTGATACCATACAATCATCTCATCCTCTGTCATCCCGTCTTCCTCCCGCCTTCAATCTTTCCCAGCATCAAGGTCTTGGGGGTTTTATATTGGTTAAAATATCATAATAAACTTTACCATATACAGAATTTGTATAAATCCAATATTAAAGAATACGCCTGCCAATACAAGAGATGCTGGTTTGATCTTGGGTTAGGAAGATTCCCTGGAGAAGGGAATGGCAACCCACTCATGTTCTTGCCTGGAGAATCCCATGGACAGAGGAGCCTGGAGGGCTACAGTTCATGGGGTTGCAAAGACTAGAACACGACCTAGCATCTAAACAGCAACAAATCCAAATGAAAACAAATCCTCTTTTAAAAAGTGGACAAGGAATATGAAAAGACTGCTTCCAAAAAGAAACATAGATGTCTCACATAAAGGCTGTCTCAGAAGAAAGCTTTTTTAGAGGGAGTTGTTTTGAAATCTAATAAGCTGAGTTTCCTGAGAAATGGTGTTTTATTTAGCCCTGTGGACAACTACTTTGCATTTGTGTGAATGGATGATAATTCCATTACCTTTTATTGGTGGTAAGCTTGGAAAAATAATATAAGTATATAATGCAGAAATGTAAATAAATTTCTATATAAATTTTAAGATGAGCTGAATATACTTAAAGATACATTTATATGTTCTTTTATAAAATGTATAGTTTAATAAAGTTCCTGCTTATGGGGAAAAAAAGAAACATAGATGCCCAAGACATNAAAAATAATATAAGTATATAATGCAGAAATGTAAATAAATTTCTATATAAATTTTAAGATGAGCTGAATATACTTAAAGATACATTTATATGTTCTTTTATAAAATGTATAGTTTAATAAAGTTCCTGCTTATGGGGAAAAAAAGAAACATAGATGCCCAAGACATGTTAAAATGCTGAATTCCATTAATGGTCAAAGAGACACAAGGTCAAATACTGAGGTCTCATTTCAATTTTTCACTTGTCAAATTGCAAGAGATTAGAAAAATTGAAAAGATCATCCTCTTATCATGAGTTTCCTGGTGTGCTATGATACATTGTTTTTCTTAGGACAAGACCAGTTCCATATTGATAGGAAAATAAGTCTTCTGAAATAGGATTTCTGAGTTGTCCTTGCAGCAGGACTTGCAATATACTGGAAAATCCTACAAAATATCTCAAAATTAACCTAATATAGAAAATTAAGTTTATTCTCCTGCTCAATCATTAGATAAGACGTTCAAGCATTTCTTAAAATGCAGCACATTATCTGGGTGTGGTAAACCCTTCAGTTAAGTTCAGTTCAGTCGCTCAGTCATGTCCGACTCTTTGCGACCCCATGAACCGCCGCAAGCCAGGCCTCCCGGAATTCACCCAAACCCATGTCCATTGAGTTGGTGATGACATCCAACCATCTCATCCTCTGTCATCCCCTTATCCTCCTGCTCTCAATCTTTCCCAGCATCAGGGTCTNTCCACACTCTCACAAATGTAAATTTATATTTACAGAATACGTATTTTGCCTACTTTCATAAATACTACACATCGCTTTTCAGTGGGCATTAACTTAGATTTTTTTTTTTAATTCAGTAAACTTTTTTACTTAACTACATGAAGCAGGCTTGGAGACATAAAGTATATTTTTCTTTTATGCCCATGCTAAGGAATCAGAATTAATTTGAAAAAAGAATGCTAATTATACCATACAGAAGTAATAAATGACATAGACGATGTCCTTAGGGAATTTATAATGTGATCAGAGAAAGTGTTGCTCAGTTGTATCTGACTCTTTTTGACCCCATGGGCTGCCACCCCATGGACTCTGTCCATCAAATTGCCCATGCAGGAATACTGGAGTGAGTAGACATTCCCTTTTCCAGAGGATCTTCCCAACCTAGGGATTGAACCTGGGTCTCCTGCATTGGAAGCAGATTGTTTACCATCTGGGCCACCAGGGAAGCCCTGATGATCAGAGAAAACCAACACAAAAGCCATTTTTTTTTAAACTTTTTATTTTGTATTGGAGTATAGCTGATTAACAAACTGTTCTGATAGCTTGAGGTGAACAGTGAGGTGAGGTGAAACTCAGAGATGCATATACCTGTAAGAGACATTTCTTTGATAAGATTTAAGTTCTCAGTTTTTGACAAGAGATCAGAAGTAGAGTGATGAACAAGGACTAAAGAAGTCTGGGGAGATTTCTAGAGGCATTGAGGATTTGGAGAAGCAGTGTGGAGAGCCGTTATAGTTCTGTGCAAGGGAACACTCAGAACAAGAATGTCGCAACAGTGAGGGACTTGTCCAGATCAAAGCAGAGGTTGCTATTGAGAATTAGAGTAAAATAACACTTCTGAAATTTTCTGTCATCTTTTTTGTTCAACTGTTCCTTTTATAGCTTTTTGACTTTATGTAGTTGCTATCAAGGATACTAAATTCTTCAGTTATACTAAATTCTTATTCTTTGTACAGATTTTGTAGGCCTTTTTATACTACATTTAACAAAAGATACTACAGTGCTTATTAAGCTACCTTAAGGGACCATTTTTTTGTTTGCTTTGTTTTTTTATATCCNTGCTATCAAGGATACTAAATTCTTCAGTTATACTAAATTCTTATTCTTTGTACAGATTTTGTAGGCCTTTTTATACTACATTTAACAAAAGATACTACAGTGCTTATTAAGCTACCTTAAGGGACCATTTTTTTGTTTGCTTTGTTTTTTTATATCCAAGCCCTTGCTAAACACATTTTGGTAAAATTCAGTAGAATTGTCATGGTAATTAAGGATTGCTCTTGGGGAGAGGGATCAACAGACACAAACTACATAAAGTAAGTAGCAAGGGCATACTATATAGCACAGGGCACTATATTTAATATCTTGTAATAACTTGTAATGGAAAATTTGAAAGAAATAAATATATAACTGAATCACTTTGCTATATACTGAAACTAACATAGTATTGCAAATCAACTATACATCAATTTAAAAATTGCTATAAATGTTTTTAAATGCTTATTCTCATTTTCTGTACTTTGGTCATTCATGGGTAGCAAGTGGTCAGTGGACCACGCTTTGAATAGCCCTTCTTTAGAATATTAATATTTTGTGTCTTGATAAAAGTTATTATATACATTATTTTTTAAACAGGTATGCATCTTCTATTGATGATATTTTGGAAGATGAAGAACATTATGCAGATCAGTTAAAGGAGTATCTTTTTTATGCAGAAGCATTGCGGTAAGTAAATACATGTTCCAGATGCAGTCCTATGGCTGATCAACACTCTCTTCATCTAAAATAAAGATAATAAGGTGATTTTTAAATGAATTCCTTCCCCTAGATATTGAATGAGATCTCACTGTATTCTGTCTGTTGCAGAGTGCTAGACATAGAAATTTAAGACGACCCTGATGCCTGGTGGCTCAGATGGTAAAGAGTCTGCCTGCAGTGCAGGAGACCTGGGTTCAATCTCTGGGTTGGAAAGATGCCCTGGAGAAGGAAATGGCAACCTACCAGTATTCTTTCCTGGAGAATCCCATGGACAGGAGGGCTACAGTCCATGGGGTCACAGAGTCGGACATGACTAAGCGACTAACATTTTCACTATATTTGAGACATTATATTGATAAAACCTTTTAGTCTCTGACTTCAGATCTGTCTGTATGTCGTTCTTCCTGCTTTTTCCAGCTTGGAAATTGGAAGCAGAGTACACATTGAGTGTGTGTTATGATCTGTCATTAAATTGTAAATTACGTTTAAATTCTGTGATTTTCCATACCTGCATATTTTATCTCCTTAGTAAGGTTGTAAAATTTCTTAATGTCCAGACTTTGTCTTCTGTTTTTATGGTATCTCCTATAGGGCCAAGCAGAATTCACTGGGAGATATTCCAGTTTAGAAAAATGAATCATTTTCCTGTCACTTTTAAAATCAGTATAAGAATTCTGTTAATAAAACAGAAGAGCAATATTCCTTTGGCTGTTCAGTAGCTGGGATGAAAACATCACATTGTTAGCCTTTTTCCTTCTAGAGCTTTGAGTGGTAGAGGTCACACCAAGCCTTTTTAAGTAACTTACCAAAGGAAAGTTGCTCAACACAATGGAACTCTTTGCAACTCTTAAAGATTGTAGAAAAAATGAATGTGTATTGATAAAGAAACGTGTCTTTGGTATATAGTTCAGAAATGCCTAGCTAAAGTCTTCTGCATCGCTTCAGTCATGTCCGACTCTGTGCAACCCCATAGACGGCAGCCCACCAGGCTCCCCCGTCCCTGGGNCCAGCCTGCGTTCCTGGACCTCCCTCAGGCTTGCCGAGAAGTTCAAATGCAGTCCTCTGCCTGCGCCCACTTCTTTAGGAACTTGGGAAGCCAACTGAGGCAGGTGCTGTGCTATGAGTGGGGCTTTGGGGAGAGAGATGGTGAAAAGAATCTTTAACAACTTTGCTAAAATTTATAAACCAAATCCCTTCTTGAAAATGTATTCATATTTTTTTTTATTGCTTTGAGTTGCTTCTCTTGAGGGTTTCCCTGATAACCCAAGCTGGTAAGGAATCTGCTTGCAATTCTGGAGACACAGGAGACGTGGGTTCAATCCCTGGGTCGGAAAGATCCCCTGGAGAAGACCCACTCCAGTGGGTCTTGCCTGGGAATTCCCATGGGCAGAGTCTGGTGGGCTACAGTCCAAGGGGCCACTAAGAGACACAACTGAGCACGCACACGTGCACGCTTCTTTTGATATCTGACTGCTGCTTCTTCGTCACGTGATGCCGTCCTGAGAACTTGAAGGTTCAGCTTTATTTGGGTGACACACACAAGATGTAACTCCCATGCCTCTGGTGGGGGAGAAATAAGCCAGGTAGGTTCCCTGTTGGCACACCTGGTCTGAAAGCCGCTGTGCAGGGACCACTGGGCTTGGAGAGGCAGGCACCGCGTCAAGGCGCCCCAACTGCTCCTGTCTTGGCCTTTCTCCTCAGCAGACCTAGCTCGGCTTTCCCGCACTCGGGCATTTGCTCCGAGGGGATCATCTTTCCCAGGGGCCAAGAGAGCAGTCATGGTTAGGTCAGAGCCTGTTCTCGCCTGTCACGTCACTGGACCTCAAGGAAAAGGGCTTTTTCACAGCTGCGTTCCCAGTGCCGAGAACCCTGCCTAAATATTTGTTGAATGAAACCACGTGGATGGGGGCACTCCCTTGATGCCCTAGGTTTCACATACACTCTTTCATAAATACCTTTCAGAACAGGCGTCACTTGGTAGTAAAGGCTTAACGAAACCTAAGCATCGCACAGGATACAAACAGGCAGGTGGAGGAAGCGGTTTAGAGAAGCAGACCGGTTCCTGGGAGCATTTTAAGTGGAGGCAAAAAGGAACCCATGCTGTCTGCTGCCTGAGAGGTTTAGTCCAAGAAATACTGCTGCGCTGTGAAATTAATTACTATCAGAAAAGAAAGCCTCCAGTGATTTAAAATTATACTGCATATATCTATATATTACAGCACATTAAGAAAGTTAAAGTAAATTAAAAGCCCTCAGACAATCCACATATTATTTCAAGATCCCAGTGGCATATGAATGATGCCCCCTCCTGCTCTCTTCTTTCTGTCTCTTTTGTAAATACAGGCAGCTTCCGAAAGCAACCACTTGACTAGTAAGAGGCTCTTGCATAGAAACAGCCACTGGTCCTCTGACCCCTTCATTGTTACAAGAGCTGCAGCCACCAACGTTCTGGCTGTCCCTCACCCTCCCAACATCCCAGAGCTGTTGCTCGTGGAGACCCCAGTACTAATTTCCAATCTCAGTTTCTCCTCTTTACGCTAAAGGCCTCCAGCACTCAGTCTTTCGGACTGTAGTTGCGAAGTGGTGTTTCACGTAGCTTTAATCTCCATTTCTCTAACGATTAATGATGAAATGTTTCTTCAGAGCTTTTGCTGTTTCTTTTATGGGTTGCTTTTGCTTTTTCTGGTGGCTCCGTGGTAAAGAAGCCACCCACCAGTGCAGGAGACACAAGTTTGATCCTGGGACTGGGAAGATCCCCTGGAGAAGGAACTGGCAAACCACTCCACTATTCTTGCCTGGGAAATCCCATGGACTCGGGAGCCTGGCAGGCTACAGTCCATGAGGTCTCAAAGAATCAGACACGACTGAGCAACTGAGCACGCACATGGTTTCCTTATTATTGTTTGGAAGGTTTCCTGTGTTTTCTGGATTCAAGTCCTTCATCAGACGCATGCTCTGCAAATATTTTTTTCTTGGACAGCCAGTGCTGTCCATAATCTCCCTCTTGCTGTCCTGTTCCCTGAAACAGGAAGGAATCTAGAACACTTCCAACCATGTATCCTTGTTAACAGACGTTCAGTGCCCACCGGCCTGACATAGCACTGAGCTTCCGATGAGAGTCACACAGAGGTGTGATCACAGAGGTGTGAACAGAGGTGTGATCACAGAGGCGTGAACAGAGATGATCCTGTCTCCAGGGAGCTATCGGGCTTCCCTGAAACACCTGCATGTTTAGAGGAGCTTAGAGGCAGCTATATGAGTCACAGTGGTTTTTGAATACATTCTCCAACCTTATTCATCTCTATTTAGGATTACTTATAAAAGGAAGATTAAACAGAATCCTGTCTTGCTTCAGATACCACTGGTATTTTGGAAGTCATGAAGATGCTTTGGGAAACTTTAAATAATTTATTTTACAAGACCAGCCCCTGTCCTGGGAGGTTTTCATGTCGAATTCCAAGAACCGCTTTTGTCTTTTGATATAATGTGTATATGAACAATTAAAAGTCATTTAAAATAATTGATTCAATTCACTAAAGCCAACAAATTAATTAACTGATGCATAATTAATCAGAGCAGCAAGGCATCCCATCTTAAGTGGCCAGAGAGAAAAGCTGTGATTTGTGTGTTCATGAACAGAGCAGATAACAGTCAGCTATGCTCTTGAACCAGACACTGATGCAATCAGGGCCATAATTTAAGAGCCGAAGGTGATTCTCCAGGCTCAGGCTGGGTCTTAAGATAGACTCATAACTCTGGCTCTCAGAGTGGGGAGGGTGGGTTCCTGAGAGCTTCCTGGTTCACAGATACACAAACCACTACAATCAAATCACCATCTCAGAAAGGTGCCCATCAGCCGTTTGTTTCAGGTCCCTGCAGAGATGAGTCCAGACATTGAGAATAAGCATTTAGAAACTTTTACAGGAATTTGACAGAGTCATTTTATGATTGTTGAATCTAATATTTTAAACTTAGGGTGTATATTTTTATGTCCATTTTCATTTAATTTTTCTAGCAGTTCTTTCATTGTATTTAAAGTATGTATCAGTATGCAGTAGATTCCCTGGTGGCTCAGACAGTAAAGATCTGCCTTCAATGCAGGAGACCCAGGTTTGATTCCTGGGTTAGGAAGATCCCCTGAAGAAGGAAATGACAATCCACTCCAGTATTCTTGCCTGGGAAATCCCATGTACAGAGGAACCTGGCAGGCTACAGTCCACGGGGTCACAAAGAGTTGGACATGACTGAATGACTAAACAACAGTAGAAGAGAAAACCCCTCACCTTCTGTCTGACACACGGAGATGTACATGGGCTCCATTTAGTCAAATGCCTGCCCTGAATCAGGCAAATTAAACTTCCAGGACTGGATGGGTCAGTCCATCCGGTCATGTAACATGCCTGATACTTTTGGCATCACCTAAACAGCAGAGGAGAAAATCAGAGCCATGTTCAAATACTAACTTCTCTGCTTCCTAGCTACATAATCATCAACACTTTACTTGACCTCTGTGTTGTCAGTCTCCAGCTCCATAAAATGGATTTGGTAACACGGATCTTGAAAGTCTAGCACTGATAAAACACTCTTGTGCTGTAGAACCAGTACCTGTACTAAATAGTTATAGTTTTTTTCACTTATTCTCGGAGTAAATCTTCCAAGTTACATACTATGATAACCTGATGCCCAAGTTCAAACATTTAACGATTACAGCTTTAGAGATAAAATATATACAGGACTGAGGACAGAGCTTGGCTCATAGCAGTAAGTCGAATTGCTCATCTCTTATTATTGTTATAGCTACGACTGCTTAGGAGATCAAAGGCAACACGGGAAGTGAAAACTCACACTTGGCTTTTGCTCAGAATTCTCTCCTCTGCTGGAGGAACCCCAGGCTGCCCTGCGTGAGGTGCTAGGTGGCGGCCTGGCTCTAGATTTCTCAGGGCTCGGGTGCAACTCCAGGAGCAGGGGTAAGAAGAGCAGGTTTAGGTGCAGGGAAAGTTCAGGCAGAGAATGATTTAAAGGCCAACTGGAAGGCTCTGTGACCTCCCATATTCCTTAGTTGCTCAGTCATGTCCGACTCTTTGTGACCCCATGGACTGCAGCCCATCAATCTGTCCATAAGATTTCCCAGGCAAGAATACTGGAGTGGGTTGCCGTGTCCTTCTCCAGGGGATTTTCTGGACCCAGGGATCGAACCTGGGTCTCCTGCATTGCAGTTTCTTTACTACTGTGCCACATGGGAAGACTCTCATGACTTCCCAAGCCACTCCTTTAAAGCCCAGATGTCATCTGAAATGCATATCAGGGGGGTTCAGCCATTCATTCTGCAGGATCTCTGGAAAGGGCCTCCCTCCTGGTGTCGGGAAATATCACACAGAAGTATGAAGGCTTTTCGGGCCAACAGTATAGGATGATACCAGGGGCTTCCCACATAGCTCAGCTGGTAAAGAATCCGCTGGCAGTGCAGGAGACCCCAGTTCGCTTCCTGGGTTTCAAAGATCTGCTGGAGAAGGGATAGGCTACCCACTCCAGTATTCTTGGGCTTCCCTGGTGGCTCAGCTGGNCACATAGCTCAGCTGGTAAAGAATCCGCTGGCAGTGCAGGAGACCCCAGTTCGCTTCCTGGGTTTCAAAGATCTGCTGGAGAAGGGATAGGCTACCCACTCCAGTATTCTTGGGCTTCCCTGGTGGCTCAGCTGGTAAAGAAACCGCCTGCAATGCGGAAAACCTGGGTTCAATCCCTGGGTTGGGAAGATCCCCTGGAGAAGGGAAAGATTACCCACTCCAGCTTTCTGGCCTGGAGAATTCCATGGACTGTATAGTCCATAGGGTAGCAAAGAGTCGCATACGACTGAGTGACTTTCACTCACTCACTCACTCATAGGATGATACCAGGTCTTACTAGCTGAGCCAGGGTGAATCTGACATGCAGAAGAACGCTGGTCACCTGAAAGGGTTAGAAGATCCGCTTGAGAGAAAGGCAGGCTGGAACAACTTGGAGAATGCACCCGCTGGTACCCAGCTGACCCTGCTTATCCGAGTGCAGATAAGTTACACGTTGTGAAGACAGAAAAGAAGCCTCTGGGAGGAGACTGCCGGGCCCTTAACACACCTCAGCACCCCCTCAGCGATGCAGTACAGCCACGTGGCCCAGGACATCTCCCCTCAGGCCATGGGCTGGGGGTGTGGAGGTGCATGGCCCCCTCCCGCCCCTCTCCCTTGCTTCCTCCTGCACGTGGCATGCTGGCTCCTAAAAGCAGGCTGCCCGTCTTCAAATCCCACCTCCTCACTGAGCAGGCGCCTGACTTCTGTTGGGCCCTTAATCCCCAGGAACAGTGAGCTCCTGGAGGTGTGTGAGGATGGACAGATGCTGAACTCTGCCTGGTGCCCACGTGGGGCACGCAGGCAGTGAGCAGTCAGCCTGGCAGGTGCTGGGCCATTCGTCTCCTCAGACCAACCCTGCCCTTCAGTGAGGAGTCGATATCTATTTAGAGATGAGCCAGGTTCTCATGTTTCTTTTCTGCTTCTTAGGGCAGAACTCGGGGACTCATCCTTTCTACATGAATGTCGGTCTTTAGGAGATGGGGTTCTAAATGTCACATGTACTTTGTAACTCTGAAGCCACCTCACTCACCTCTCCTTGTTACGATCTCTTCTGGGAGGGGGCGCTTGAGATAGCCCTTCGAGCCCCTTCAGCAGCATCTCTCAGTTTGCACATCTGCAACCCCCCCGTCACCCTGTCTGATGGCCACTGACTTTGTATGAACATTAATGACCTTCACATTCTCCTTCCAGCCCTCGCAAGCATCCCTCAGGCCTTGCTGTCCTCCCCCCAAAGGAAAAGGGGAAACGAGAGCATTAACCAACTTCTGGGGACTGTACATACACAGAAACTATACAAAACCAGGAAGGAAATCCAGTCCATGGACTTTTACATGCAGTCAATAAACAGCAAGAGCCTGTGCAAGGAACCAGATACCGCTGAGTACCTACCAAGTGCTAAATTCTTGGGCAAATTGAATTCATGTCCTTGTTCTGCAGGAATTTGCAGCATATTCTGGGGAGATAAATGCATGAATCCGAGTAACTTCAGTTCAAGGTCAGAGGCGATAAATGCCACAAAAGAGATACAAATTTAAGTATCATATGAGTTCAGTGGAGAAGTTACTTGTAGCTAGGAAATCAGGCCCCCTTACACTCTCAGTGCTTATTGTTGTGGAGGATGATGACCTCAGAGCATAAGTAGAACATGGGTCTGTGATGATGGGATGTGGATGGGGGTCTGGAGGAACATTGCAGAGCAAAAGCAGGGATGGGGAAGTGGCAGGTCTGGGGTACCCTGGCAGTGGGTGGCTTATTTGATTGGCTTGATTCTGAGTCATGAGGTTGTAAAAGTTGGCTGAGATCCCAGAAAGCCTTGAACTGTGGGCTGCATAATTTCTGCCCTATTCCTTAAATTATCAGAAAATGTTGCAAGTTTTGCAGCAGGGGAAGATATGCAGAAAAAAAGGAGGAGAGCTGGAGGGGAGGGGACCTCTGTGGGGAGAGAGTCCATTACTAATGAAGCTTAAAGGGGATGATGGTCCAGAGAAGTGATTTCAAGACAGAAGGACCACACAGCCTCTAGGCTGCCAGGGACTTGTGCACCGAGCCTGAGTAATTATTAATTCCTATCGCTTTATAAGTGTACCAGTTTGGGCAATAAATGATAGGCTCACCTCAGTTAAAGCTGAGTAACTAGAAAGGTAAGACAGAGAAACAGGTTTTGGAGGAAAATGAGTCTGGTTGTGGACAAACTAAATTTGAGGTAGTGTTCAGGCTTCTAAGTCAGAACAGATAAGAATAGTAATAGCCAGCATTCCCTGAGTGCTTCCACTGGCACCCGTTTATTCTTCACAGTGATCCCATGAGGTGGGTATGTTAGTATCCTCATTTTATGGAGGGTGAAACTGGGCAGAAAGTCCCATGAGCAGTAAATAGTTGAAAATTCAGGGGAGAATTCAGAACAAAGACAGACATCCAGAAATTATCCACCAAGAGGAGGTGGCAGCAGTGGAGAGGTCCAGGCAGATTGCCAAATAGAGAATGAAGCAGAGGTAGAGAGGCGAGAACAAATAAGGACCTAGCAGGAGGAAGGGGAAGTCAGGAAGCCCCAAAGGGAGCATTGGGTTAGGGAGGTGGAGAAACAAATGAGAGCATCGTGAAGAGCACGAAAGAGAAAGGGGGATGAGGGCTCCTGCGTGCAGGACACTCTGGAGGGATGAAGCAAGGCATGGCAGAAAGGACTGATGGGTCGATGACTTCTGACCCAATAGCAAGCTTGTGGATTTCCCCATTGTCAAAAAGGGTTCCCTGTACCAAGGAAATTGTTGTTGCCGCCCAACCATATGAGGGCAGGTGTCGAGTTCCTGCCGCTATTCTGCATGGCGTGCAGGCTGTGCTCCAGCCTCCTGCCTTAGGGATGGAAGCCCAGCCTGGAGGCCGCTGCTGGCTCTGGGAGGTGCGCCAGCTGACACAGCAGTGAGAAAGGCTCTCTGTGTGCCAGGGGTCACTTCTGCCTGGAGCTTCCATTGAACTAGGTATTTTAAAAGAAAAGTGATCAGACACCTCCCTCAGAATGGCAGTGGATGAGAAAGAACCATTAATAGAAGGCTTATCTTGACTTGGACTATTGAAGGCAACTTGCTCACCTCCAAGGGTAAAATTTTGCTCATCTGTAAACCTAATTTGGCCTGAATCTCACCCAAATTAATGTAGGCTGTGTGTGCCAGGTGAGAACGAAATGAAATTCCAGTGCGCCTATTACTATGTTTTAATTTATTTTCATTGAAGTACAGTTGATTTACAATGTTATAAAGAGCATAAAGCAAAGTGACTCCATTATGCATATACGTTTATGTGTATATATGTGTGTGTGTGTATATATATATCCCTTTCTAGATTCTTTTCAATTATAGGTAATTATAAGATATTGAATATAGTTCCTTATGCTCTACTGTGGGTCCTTGTTGTTTATTTTATACATAATAGTGTGTATCTAACAACCCCAAACTCCTAATATCTCCCGCCTCCAGCCTATTAGTATTTGGAATCTTTGTCTTGTGTACTTTTGGAAGTAGGATGCNGATATTGAATATAGTTCCTTATGCTCTACTGTGGGTCCTTGTTGTTTATTTTATACATAATAGTGTGTATCTAATAACCCCAAACTCCTAATATCTCCCGCCTCCAGCCTATTAGTATTTGGAATCTTTGTCTTGTGTACTTTTGGAAGTAGGATACAATTAACCTTGATACTCCTACTTCTCTTGATGCTAGATACAATCAGCAACTATGCTGATACCATGGGCCCTTCCAAATCTGGAGTACGCTAGGAATTATTTTCTCTCTCAGTTTTGATTTCTATTCTTCCCATCTGCACCACCATCCTCCTTGAGGAATTCAGTCTGTTCATGATGAAACTATTTTTTGATGCAGAAGAGAAATAGAGAATTTCTCAGCCTCAGTGCTATTGACATTTGGGGTCGGACCAGTCTTTGCTGTGGAGTCTGATCCACGCCTTATAGGATGTCCAGCCTTCTCTCTGGCCTCATCATCCCTCTCCTCCAAGATGGGACATTAACAATGCCTCCAGACATTGCCAAAATCTCCTGAGAGCACAAAGCCCCATGTTTGAGAACCACAGTGATAAGCTCACCCAGACTAAGATGTTAATGATTTTAAATACCTTATATCTTGGATGAATATTTTCATGTTGTAAGCAGAATCAAAGAGTGGTACAGTTGGGTAGTAATGTCAATTTCTCTCCTTTTTTTTTTTCTGTTACTCAATTAATCTCTCATACAAGCATCCTGATGGCAAAAACACAATCCATGTGATGGATAGACTTGGCCATCTTCGGGTTTGGATGGAGGCACCCAGTTCGATTCAGGGCTGCTC
This sequence comes from Neotragus pygmaeus, assembly GCA_006410875.1. Taxonomy (NCBI): domain Eukaryota; kingdom Metazoa; phylum Chordata; class Mammalia; order Artiodactyla; family Bovidae; genus Neotragus; species Neotragus pygmaeus. The sequence continues at coordinate 52,937 of SJYV01034224.1, read as the reverse complement.
ACTCAGTCCTGGGACGATTGTTTGCACAGTGCTGTGATGCCCGTCAGGAGCAAGCAGCAACAGTCACTGGGACTTGGTCTTCCTCGGGCGAGTACCTCTCTGATTCAGCTGTGGATTCATCCCCGCCACTCCCAAAGGGCTCTACATCCCTTCACACAGGCTGTCCCCACTTCGCATCCTCCTTGTCTCTTACCACAGGCTCCTTTGGGACATAGGACACTGGAGAACTTGCTCCCCATCTTCTTGGAGATGGACACAGACCCTCCCGGCCTACAAGTACCTTCCTCTGCTCCTGTCCCCGGTGGCTGATGCATGCTGGTGTGATGTCCCCCCGTCACTGGGTCCTTGCTCCCATATGGGCTCTGCTCCTTTCCGGCACCCTCAGTACATGTGAGGGGGGCAGCCAGTGTCCACCCCTCCCCCATCTTAGAGGAGGGAGAGCAAAAGAGAATGCTCTTCAACTTAAAAGTCAAGAATTTAATGCCTTTGTTCGGTTCTGCAAAGGCAACTTCCCCCTTCGACAGTGATGAATCGTTCCTTGCTGCCTGGGCTGGAGGAAGGCCCCCAGGGTCTAGTGGAGAAATTGACTGGAAAGAGAGCACATGCCTTAATCTCCTCCCCCTGCCTCACTTGGCACCCCTCCATTCCTTTCTGCAGGTACCGCGGCTCTGGATATACAGACAAGAGATATCTAAAGGCAGCCTCCACAAACCGAGTGACTTTGCACTGGGTGACTTACTTTACCTAATTCCATCAGGCTCTTTGATGAGTGAGTGGAGGACCTTAGAGAATCCATTTCTCATCATTAGTCGTCAAGGCTACATTCAAGTGTCTACTTAAAGCAGTCCTGCAGACCTGAGGGTTCTCACGGGACATCTGGGAGGGTGACAACATGAACACAAATATTACTAAATGTGTGCCTCCGACCTGCAGAGAGTAATAATCCCGTCCATACTGGGGACACACAAGACACGGTGAGAAATAGCTGCGCCTTCCCACATCTATACTTAACAGCACACAGCATCGAGCGTTTATCCTGCAATGAAGAACAGCTCATGTGGTCTTAAAATCACAAAGATAACTCTCTCACATGCTCTCTTTAAGCATCCTAACCTATCCTTACCCTGTGATGCACTCGCTTCTGATCTTGCTGAGAAAGGGGAAGCAGAGAGAATGGGCACACACCCCACCCTCTGCACCTGTGCCCAGGCTCCCTCCTTCCCGTCACTGTGGTCGGGGCCAGCTCCCGCTTTCTCGCTGGACCCCATGCCCTTTCCTTCCTAGAATTCCTTCATTCCTTCATCCTCCCAACTCTCCTCTCCTGTCAAAGCCTGCTTTTCTTCTCTTTTGTCCTCATCAGAAGAGTGAATATACTCTTTCCACTTCAATATCAAAGGAAAAGAAATAAATAAAATCTCTCTCTGAACCCTGCTTCCCCCCAAGACCACCTGATCTTCTCCATCGCATGACAGCAAACTCCCAGGAGAACCGTCTGTCCTCAACTTTCACCCACTCACTCCAGTCCACATTCGTCTACCTGGTCACAGAAACCGCCTGGATCCAAGGGATCATGAACCTCCAGGTGTGAGCTCAGCGGTCAGTGCTGCTCGCTGCTCTTCACACTTTCTTCACTTGAAACCCAGAAGCCCACATCTTCTCTGGCTCTCTCACTCCCGCTCTGTCTCCTCTGCTGTTTCCTCTGTTCTCCTCCCTGGATATTACAGCATCTTTGGATGTGTTCTTTTTTTCTACCTGCACTCACTCCCTGGGAGCGCTCAGCCAGTGCATGACTTGAAGTCCATTTATATGCTGATGACCCTGCAACTTACACCTCCATCTTCAGTGCCTCTCTTGGACTTCAGACTCGTATGTACATCTACCTGCTTGAAACCTCTGCCTGGATGCCTACAATATCTAAAACTTGTCACGTCCACAACAGAGCTCCTGACTGCCCATCACTCCCCTCACCTGCCCCAAACCTGCCCCCAGCAGGACAAATCTGCTATCTGGCTATTACTCATTATTTCAGCCCTCAAGCTCAGAAAGGCTATGTAACTTGATTAAATTCAGAAAGTCAATGAGTGACAAATGACGTACTTTATAAAAAGTAGGTGTGCAACACACCTGCCATTCTAACCTCGTAGGAAAAGCAGGAGACAGGGCTTAACCTCCCAGAAATCAGTGCCCCTTGGAGTGGTAGGGGTGAGACAGAGAAGCAGAAGGAAGTAGATCTTATCTGTAATCCTTTCTTACAGTTGCTTATCTTCCTACCTCTTAAAAGGAATTTAGAAAGCGTCATACTTTTTTTAAAGTGCTCTAGGGAAACAAAAAGTGTGTGTGAGGCAGGGGAGAGGGGGGATAGACGAAAACATGTTGGACAAAATGTTAATACTTTTGAACCAAGGTACTGGTTTGGGTTTCATTACATTATTCACTTAATTTTGTGTACAGTTGAAATTTTCCATGTTAAAAAGAAAAAGGAGGGAGGAGTTTCAGTTAAAAGAATGCTCGTCCCATAATTACTCATGATTGCAAAATACAGGAAATATTCTAAATATCTAATAATAATGTTGTTGTTGTTTAGTCGCTAAGTTGTGTCCAACACTTTTTTCAGCCCCAAACTCTGCAGTACACCAGGCTCCTCTGTCCATGGGATTTCCCAAGCAAGAATACTGGAGTGGGTCACCATTTCCAATGGTACCTGAGATAAATCATGTTACATTTTATCTGTGCACCTAGAATGATTCTGATGCAATTGGTTGATATGGAAAATATTTACCATGTGCTAAGGAAAAATAAAATTAATTTTCAAGATAAGATGTATATTAAAATTTAGTTTTAATTTTGTGTACATTTACATTTTAGTGTGTGTTTCTATCTGCATTGATAAAAGAAATATTCTTTGAAGAATTAACTGTATACCTTTAGGCCATAAATGAACTTTCAAAAAAAGTATGTATCACCATTAAAATTAATTAAAAAAATTAAAACAGATCATAAAACAACATGTAGTTGGCACTAATGGTAAAGAACCCGGCAGCCAATGCAGGAGACACGAGATTCTGATTGGACCCCTGGGTCAGGAAAGTTCCCTGGAGGAGGAAATGGCAACCCACTTCAATATCCTTGCCTGGGGAATCCCATGGGCAGAGGAGCCTGGCGGGTTACAGTCCGTAGGATCGCATAGAGATGGACACGACTAAAGCGACTTAGCACACAGTGGAAGATGATCATGTTTTCATTTAAGAAAAAAGAAGGAAAGAAAAAGGAAAGATCCGAGCCCGGATGGGATGCCGACTAGCTCTCAAACTTCCAGGACCAAAGCCAATTAGCTGGAGGGAAAGTTTGGGTGAAAAACCTGGGACCAGGTACATTGCTGGTCTCACAGAACACCAGCATCCCACCAACCCAAGGCTGGGAAGGGGCTCTGGTGTCCAGTGGAAGGCAGAGCTCAGCGAAATCTTGTTAAATTTAAAAGCTCCTCTCGTCTCTGCTCTGTGCATTCCCTGAACAGAGGGGGAGAATCGTGCTCATTATTTCTTAGACTGGAAAGTTCTGATGAAAGGAAGTCTCCTCTGAACGGAGGAAGGCAGCGGTGAGCAGAGCACAGGGGTCGGTGCTGCTGGGAGCGGTCCAGGCATCTGTCTAGTGACAGCTCTGTGGAGGGATCGGGGACGAGCGGCCAAGCACTGCCCATGCACTTTTACTCCAAGGGGGGCCAGAGGGTGAGGAAAACAAGTGCATTAGAATGCAGCGGACACTCTAAGGGCCTGTAAGTGCAGACATAATCGGAGCCCCAGATTCATGCCGTCCAGCTAAGTAGAAATCTGTAATTCAGACCATGAAGTCAGCAGCTGGGTTTGCTGCCTTAGTGAACATAAATCTAAGGTCAGAAATCTTACCCTGGATGTGCCGCGGGACAAGGTTCTCATCTGTATCCTTTAGCCATCAGCTACCAAGATAAGCGAACATGTCAATGCGCTACTAATGGGGCTCCGTGGATTCCATTACTCAAGTGCCTCCAATCAATTAGGGGTTTTAACGTAGTCATCCCAACATAAAGATCCTTTAATACCCAATTAAAGCCACTGTTCATCATCACGATGGCTGTATCCTGGTATGTGGGGTTTTAAGCTGCTCAAATTTTATCAGAGTGGAAGACCAGACATTCAGGACTGAGTAGGAGATGTCCTGACCCCTTGGCCCACACAGGTGCCTGGAAATAAAGGTCACACCTGCCCTAAAGATGCTCCGTATCCATGTGTTCCTTGAGCTCGGGGGATGGGAGGCTTTCCATGGGACAAATCTCTCTCAGCAGACTTTTTTTAAAACCTTTTTATCTTACACTGGAGTATAGCTGGTTAACCAACAATGTTGTGAGTTTCAGGTGAACAGCAAAGGGATTCAGTCATACATACACATGCATCCACTCTCCCCCAAACCTCATTCCCATCCAGACTCCCACATAACATTGATCAGAGTTCCAGGTGCTATACAGTAGGTCCCTGTTGGTGATTCATTTAAAATATAGCAGTGTGTACATGGATCCCAAATTCCCTAACTGTCCCTTCCCCCTGGCAACCATACGTTCATTCTCTTAAGTCTGTGAGCCTCTATTTTGTAAGTAAGTTTATTTGTAGCATTTCTTTTTAGATTCCACATATAAGAATATCATATGATATAGCAGCCTATTTTGAGTGCGAAACTCTGTGAGGCTGGGGACTTCGTGACACTGAATAAAAATAAATAGATGAAAGCCCATCACCTTCCAACAAGGTTTCCAAAGTTAAATAACATCAGTAAATGTCTAAATGGTAAAGAAACACTGATTGGGTCAAACATTGCAATCACTGGCTTAGAATTAAACTGCCTCCAAGGCAAAGAGAAAAAAAAAATTATATAATGATTTTCTCCTTGTTCATTCTGTCACAATTCTTTCCCTTCTTCCTGCTCCCCTACCTAAAAATCTGCAGTTGAAGGTGACAGGAGTGAAGGGGGACGTTCTGTGTTCTAATTGCCGTGTAGTGCATAATCTTGCCACAGGGTGCAACATCCATAAACATGATCTGAAGCATAAAATGCTTTTAAGCACCTTGAATTACATCAGATCACAAAAACTTCTCTAAAAGATTCCCCCAATATTTAGTTAAATAAGGGTTAATATGTTAGTAGTATGTGTGCGTGCTACGTCGCTTCAGTCCAACTCTTTGCGATCCCATGGACTGTAGCCTGCTAGTCTCCTCTGTCCATGGGATTCTCCAGGCAAGAATACTGGAATGTTCTCCAGTATTCTCCAATACATGCTCTCCTCCAGGGCATATTCTCAATCCAGGGATCGAACCCTCCTCTCTCGTGGTCTTCAGCATTGGCAGGCGGGGTCTTTATCACTAGCACCTGGGAAGCCCTGTTAATAGTATATTGACTGTAATTTCTGAGTCTTCTCAGAGCCCTGGATGCCAGAGAAAGGGCCTTCAGATAAAGTATTAGCAAGCATAGCCCTTCCATCCCTCCCTCTACCCACCCACCTATTCATCTATGAAATGCACTGACCTGGGACTGGGAAGAACTGTTGGCAAATACCAACTGGAATCATCCAGGCATCTATTTTATTTTTAAAAAGTTTTATGGGCGGATAGTAGATTTACAGTGTTGTGTAAATTTCTCTTGTACGGCAAAGTGATTTGGTTATACCTATATACATTCCTTTCATTTTTATATTCTTTCNTGATTTGGGAGAATGGCAATGAAACATGTATACTATCATGTAAGAATTGAATCGCCAGTCTAGGTTCAATACAGGACACAGGATGCTTGGGGCTGGTGCACTGGGATGACTCAGAGAGATGATATGGGGAGGGAGGTGGGAGGGGGGTTCAGGATTGGGAACTCATGTATAACCGTGGCGGATTCATGTCAATGTATGGCAAAACCAATACAGTATTGTAAAGTAAAAATTTTTTTAAAAGTAGAAAACCACACAGATCTCTTTAGAGAAGGATAAGAAAGGCCATGTCTCACCTGCCTCTATGGGGTGTTTCCCAGACCCCAGCACCATCTAATCCCTTAGCTAGTCTGAGCTGCAGCCTTGCCGGCTGGGTGCTTTCTCTTCACTGCTTTATAGATGGGGAAACTGAGTCACGGTGGAAGAGTCATGGGTCACTGACACTGGGCAGAGCGCTGAGTTCCCAGAATCTGCCCATCATATCAACCTCCTATCTGGGTTGGAGGGAGTCAGGTTGGAGAAAACAGAAGCAACCAGATGAAGAGTTGATGGACTCCTAAGTCTCTGTGATGGTTGGGAATAGAGAATCCTGGGAGGGTGTGATGAACACAACAGTAGAGACAAATGAGCTCCTTTTCCAGGACTTCCCTGGCGGCTCAGTGGTTGAGACTCCTCACTTCAAGAGGAGTGCGGGAGGTAAGTAGTAGGTTCGATCCTGGGGTCGGGAAAATAAGATCCCACATACTGTGCAGTGCGATCAAAATTAAATGAATTAATAAATAAAATATAAAGATCATAAAAAAGAAATTTCTGAGCAGAAAACATCCCAAATTTCTTAATAAATAAATGTTTCCTTCGTGTCCAAGTGCAGCCTTGCCGTCTGCTTAAGCAGCCTTGATGCAGATTTTCCTGGATTCGCAGCATATCACCGGGAAGTCAGGATGTACAAACACACAGCAAAGCCCCACTCTGCTCAGTAAGCAGGCCAAGTCAGCCTGCAAATCCGCCATCCCATCTCCCTAGAAGGCTTCAACCACAGGGCCGCCTTCCTCCTGGAAGGCCTTTTGAATACAGAGTGATCTGATTGTATCTAAATATGTTTTATCCAATTTGACCTCAGTGTTGTTCTGCTGTGGAAACATTGATGGGTGTTAACTGACAGGGCAGACAGTCTGTTTAGAGAGCAAGCCAATCATCCCCGCTCTCTCAGGAGATCTTCTTCTCCTTCAGATTTTCTGAAGTGGATCAACACGGATTTTTGTAGGTGCTGAAGAATTGATTGGGAAATCGCTTTGTAGGTTGCCTCAGACACGTGGTGACTTTATTTTTGAGAAAAATGAAAACAATCTAAATTTATATGTTTTCTTTTCACGGCTCTTAGGGCTGAAGCCTGGTTTCTTTTTGTTTCAGATCTACACTTCGTGTTCCCGGGGTCTGGTCACGCATGACCACTACAGACTGCTGATCCAAGCCCCCCTCCCTGAGGGGACAGTGCTCGTTGTGCATGGAAATGACCAAGACTGTAACCACCATGGGCTCCTCTCAAGCCATGGAGGCCCCCACATACTCTGCGTAGAGACGGGGCCTTCAGGAGCTTGGAAAGAACAGCTCGGGTCTGGTCTCCACCCTATGATCCATGTCTTCTGAGGTGCTGGGTCCTGGCAGTTTTCCCCCAGTTACTCCCCACACTTCCCCCTCATGCTCCCCCTAAACGTGCCTCCCGCACAGGAACCGCTGTGTGACTTCCCCTTAAGTCCTTCAGAGCAGCCATCGCCCTCTGAAACTACAGGATTTACGACTTGCTCAGTGCTCACGGATGGACGTGGACTCCATACGCTGAGACACGGTACTCCTGTTCTCTGTCACCCTATCCACCGAAACAGTGACCCACACATAATAGGTGCTCAATAAACACCTGTTGTGCACACGTACTAAGTCGCTTCAGTTGTGTCCGATCTGTGCAACCCTATGAATTGTAGCCTGCCAGATTCCTCTGTCCAAGGGATTCTCCAGGGACGAATACTGGAGTGTGTTGCCATTTCCTTCTCCAGGAAATATTTGTTGGGTCTTTCCCAAATAAACACCCTCCTGTGGGTGGAGTGTTCAGGCTCCCCTGTGGGTCAGGGCAGGGAGGAACACAGCCAGCCTAGGAGGTATTTCTTTCCTATTCTGGAGGGTGTTCAGAAGGTTCACAGGATAGTTAATACATATCTGTGGAAAAAAGAAAAGATCTAGAGCAGTGGGCTATACAATGTTGTCATTGTATGTATTCATTAGCGTTTCTCACACTTTAAACCCAAGCTTCCTACAGTTGACATAGACATCGCTTAGCATTGCCTGCTTCTGGGAAGTACAACACACACACACACACACACACCCACTGGAGTGAGGGAGTGGAGGTCCTTCCTGGGAATCCCAGAAGCTGAAGAAGAGTTAGTGAGGTTTCCTTCTGGTCTTTTGCCTCATAAATCTAACAGAGACCCTCCTTTTCCTTCCCTGCTCCAGATACATCATTTGATTGAGAATCACTGTTTTCCAAGCCAGCAGAGGTGTGGGTGCATCTTAGGAGCAAGATGGGGCTTCCCTGGTGGCCCAGTGTTAAGAATCTGTCTGCAATGCAGGAGGCCTGGGTTCGATCGCTGTGTTAGGAAGATTCCCCTGGAGAAGGGGATGGCAACCCACCCCAGTATTCTTGCCTGGAGAATCCCGTGCACAGAGGATCCTGGCAGGCTACAATCCATGGGGTCGCAAAGAGTCCGACGCTACTGAGTGACTAACACTTCCTCTTGCACTAGAACAACATGGGTTTCCGATTTGGTGCAGGAGCACTACTGTGTCAGCCTTGCAGACAATGTGGTCAAGTGGCAGAATGAACAAGACAGTTTGGGTTATTGTTACCATCTTTCTAAATTCCAGCACTGAGGTGACCCAGAAGGATGGTACATACAGGGAGAGAGGCGGGAGGGAGGCTCAGGTATGGGGAACACGTGTATACCCATGGCAGATGTATGGCGAAACCAATACAATATTGTAAGGTAATTAGCCTCCAATTAAATAAATTTATATTAAAAACAAAAAAAAGACCGTTTGGGGACGGCTTGTGATGTGTGTTTGCTTCTTCCGTGGCTCGATTGATTTCATCCTCATACGAGTCAAAAGAGGTGGGTCCAGTACTCTAGGTGCAGATACTAGGCTTAGACAGGCACCAAGCCTTAACTCTGCTAAGGCCAGCCCCGTAGGATGCTGAACCTGATCTCTGAGCCATCCCTCTGTTGCTCAAGTGTCATCCTGGCCCCCCAGGTGGCCTCAAGTGTCCACACGGCAGAGCAGAAGCAATCGCTCTCTGTTGGGAGGGAGTGGCCGGGGCGTCTTCTCTCCAACCCACACCCCAGCACAGCATCTCAGAGAGGTGACTGCTGCCGCCAGCATCCCAGCCTCACGGTGGCGGGTCCCCGGGGAGCTGTGAAGCAGGCTCACTTTGAGAATGACAGCAGGGTAGTTGAGATAAGAAATAACACAATTCTCCCAGCAGAACTGCAGTCTTCCAGCCCATATAAATGATTCTTTTAGTCATTTTGCCAAGGATTATGTGTTATGTGTGCTTGGGGAACCAGCCCAGCCTGAGAATCCGTCAATATTTCTAGAGAAGGGTGCCTGTAATCAGTCAAACATCCCGAAAAAAAACAAAAACAAAAACAAAAACGTAGTCAATGATTTTAACAGCAAGTGGTTTTGACTGTGAAAGCATTTAACTATAGTTTTTCAGGTTTTTTTTTTCTTGTTCCCCAAAAATCACCCAGAGCGATTTCTTAAAGAATTAAAATGAAATGTTTCTGGGGTAACAAATCACCCAGTATTCTGGCTCAGAGCTTTATCTCTCTGCAGATAATGGGTGTGAAGAGAGATTTTGGAAGATACTCCAGACTGCCGTAGGCAGCCCATAGCCAGGGGGAGACATGGGGAGCTGCTGTCGGAAGAAAATCACGCAGGTTACAAGCCACCTTCTTCATTATGCCCTGAAATAACAAGGTGAGGGTGGGACAGAGTGAGGGCCCCCAGGGAAGGTGGGGCCCCGCTCAAGGGGAGCATGGGCTGAGGGGGGCCAAGGTGGTCTCCGGGAGAGAGGTGGTGGGTGGGTCTGGCACGACGGGACCTGTCATTCACGCAGTCCCCTCATTTCTGCCCCAACTGTGCACCCAGGTCTGGCTGGGTTCAGGCTGTCCTGGTGTGGGGCCGTTTGTCATTTTGTGGAGAAGCCAAAGTGGATGTCTGTCCTGGAAGTGACATTCTCTTTGGCGAAGAAGGTATGATGATTTATTACCAGGTGACTGAATTCTGGACACTGGCTCAAATTTGCAGTCCTCCAGGGAACATTACTGACAGAGCTTTGCTGGTTTCTAAAAACCATCCATGAGCGCCTCTGCTGCACAAATGATCCCTGAGGGGGAGAGAAGGGCAAGGTGGCCCCCCGCTAAGAATGGAGCCACGTGCTGCCCTCGGGGCCGAGATGACGTTGTCCCCAAACCACCACCTGGTGAAAGGAGGGCCAGGATGGACTGGACCTTGACTAACTGTCTCAGGGGGCCCTGAGAGAGTCACCCGCTGTGAACCCTACAGAGACGGGCTCTGGCCTCACGCCCCCACCTCCCACAGCTTCTCCGTGACCTGTCCCTCTTCTCCATCCCTCCTGGGCCTTGTCACACCTGTCACAGGTGACCTGGAGCCAACGCCAGGCCCACCTGCCTATCCTGCCCACCCGAAATTCTCCTCAGGCCTCTTAGCAATTTCTACTGATTAAAGAGTTCGTGGCCCACGTTGGTTACAGGAGAGGGTGTCTTCAAGCTAAGCCTCCCCGCCTCCGGCCGGGTAGAAAATAGGCCTAGGGAGGGGAGGGTTAGAGTGGCCGTGTTGGCTGCCGGAGCCAGGAGGAGAGCGGTGGGGAGCCACGGGAGGCCTGAAGCAGACACACCACTCTCCCCACCCCAGAGGCACGGGTGCAGATGAAGGCCGAACTTAATGACAGTGCTAGGCACATTTCTGGGTCTTCATCAGCTTAGATTTTGAGTCTCAGACCTGTATTTTCCAGGTGTGGGCGCTGGGTTTGGAAGGGGCAGAGGGAAAGGAGGGTTGGAGGGGGCGTGTCACTGAATCCGCACTTGGTTTCACTGAGATTAAGGACCGAAAATAATAGCTTGTAAGAAGTCTGTTTTGAAAACTTGGAGTGCCTGCCCATCCAGAAAGACTGAGCTTTGAAGTCCAAAACGAGTTGAATGAAGCATTTTAGAGCCGAAATGGAGAAATTAATCAGCTTATAGTATACACCAAGGCACCTGCAGTGTAAAAAGGAAGGGAAANAATTAAAATGAAATGTTTCTGGGGTAACAAATCACCCAGTATTCTGGCTCAGAGCTTTATCTCTCTGCAGATAATGGGTGTGAAGAGAGATTTTGGAAGATACTCCAGACTGCCGTAGGCAGCCCATAGCCAGGGGGAGACATGGGGAGCTGCTGTCGGAAGAAAATCACGCAGGTTACAAGCCACCTTCTTCATTATGCCCTGAAATAACAAGGTGAGGGTGGGACAGAGTGAGGGCCCCCAGGGAAGGTGGGGCCCCGCTCAAGGGGAGCATGGGCTGAGGGGGGCCAAGGTGGTCTCCGGGAGAGAGGTGGTGGGTGGGTCTGGCACGACGGGACCTGTCATTCACGCAGTCCCCTCATTTCTGCCCCAACTGTGCACCCAGGTCTGGCTGGGTTCAGGCTGTCCTGGTGTGGGGCCGTTTGTCATTTTGTGGAGAAGCCAAAGTGGATGTCTGTCCTGGAAGTGACATTCTCTTTGGCGAAGAAGGTATGATGATTTATTACCAGGTGACTGAATTCTGGACACTGGCTCAAATTTGCAGTCCTCCAGGGAACATTACTGACAGAGCTTTGCTGGTTTCTAAAAACCATCCATGAGCGCCTCTGCTGCACAAATGATCCCTGAGGGGGAGAGAAGGGCAAGGTGGCCCCCCGCTAAGAATGGAGCCACGTGCTGCCCTCGGGGCCGAGATGACGTTGTCCCCAAACCACCACCTGGTGAAAGGAGGGCCAGGATGGACTGGACCTTGACTAACTGTCTCAGGGGGCCCTGAGAGAGTCACCCGCTGTGAACCCTACAGAGACGGGCTCTGGCCTCACGCCCCCACCTCCCACAGCTTCTCCGTGACCTGTCCCTCTTCTCCATCCCTCCTGGGCCTTGTCACACCTGTCACAGGTGACCTGGAGCCAACGCCAGGCCCACCTGCCTATCCTGCCCACCCGAAATTCTCCTCAGGCCTCTTAGCAATTTCTACTGATTAAAGAGTTCGTGGCCCACGTTGGTTACAGGAGAGGGTGTCTTCAAGCTAAGCCTCCCCGCCTCCGGCCGGGTAGAAAATAGGCCTAGGGAGGGGAGGGTTAGAGTGGCCGTGTTGGCTGCCGGAGCCAGGAGGAGAGCGGTGGGGAGCCACGGGAGGCCTGAAGCAGACACACCACTCTCCCCACCCCAGAGGCACGGGTGCAGATGAAGGCCGAACTTAATGACAGTGCTAGGCACATTTCTGGGTCTTCATTAGCTTAGATTTTGAGTCTCAGACCTGTATTTTCCAGGTGTGGGCGCTGGGTTTGGAAGGGGCAGAGGGAAAGGAGGGTTGGAGGGGGCGTGTCACTGAATCCGCACTTGGTTTCACTGAGATTAAGGACCGAAAATAATAGCTTGTAAGAAGTCTGTTTTGAAAACTTGGAGTGCCTGCCCATCCAGAAAGACTGAGCTTTGAAGTCCAAAACGAGTTGAATGAAGCATTTTAGAGCCGAAATGGAGAAATTAATCAGCTTATAGTATACACCAAGGCACCTGCAGTGTAAAAAGGAAGGGAAAAAACACAGAAAGAATTGACTATAAATTTCCCAGGATATCAATAGACATGAATTTTTTGGAAAAAAAAAAATCTTTTCTGGGGGTTGGGGAGATCTATTTCGCCTTACAAGAGAGATAGAAGGGGCAGTGGGGGAGAGACTGAAACCATAAGTGTGTTAGAAGCTGTTTGGGGGACAATGAGAGTCTGGGGTCCATTTTTCCATGCCCTTGTGTGTGTGTCTCCCCAAAGCTTATATGAGCAATGTGGCAGAGACTTGGGAGAGGGGCATCCATAGTGCTTAAGTGATTTCTTTATAATCTTTCCCAAAGCACTTATCAGTGCTCATGATATCAAACTAAAAGCATGTAATCCATTCAATATTGGTATTTATATTAAAGGCACCACAATTTGGGAACCACTAATGTGGATGGGATTAGTAATTCAATGATTAAATGATACGGATTTTATGGCGGAGAATGCATTTTCAGATTCTAATTAGAACCAAAATGAGCTGTGTGGATTCTTGTGAACTCACATGGATTATCTTATACATTATAATATTAATAAAATTGTTATGTGTCATTTCCCAAGGCATCTGGGAGCCAAAGGGGGCAACCACAGGACACAAGTTTTTCCAGCCAAGTCCAGCTGTCCCTGGGGTCTGAGGACAGGCATGTGCATCACACACATACAACTCCTGAACCCCCACCAACAGGCAAGTCACCGGGGACATCCACAAAATGCTGGGAATCAGGCATCTGACCAGAGCCGGGCAGGTGACCTTAAATTCCCTTGTGGCTCCAAGATTGTTGGGTCTATTGTTCCTGAAGAGGTTATTCTCTGCTTTTCCTCTGTGGGCAACTAACTGCCTGCTCCACAAAGGATGGGAAAGGTGAGACTTTCCGTTTCTGCCTAAGAGGACGATCCTTTCTGGGTGCTGAGAAGGTGCAACCATCGGAATTGCTATTTACTGATAGCAATTCTGCCCAGCCACAGGAGCTTCCTGGCTAACTGTTCACACACTTTATTTTTTAATTTTTTAAGATTTACTTTTATTTATTTGGCTGGGCCAGGACTTGGTTGTGACATGTGAACTCTTAGCTGCAGTATGCGGGATCTAGTTCCCTGATGGGGATGGAACCCAGCCAGAGCCCCTGCTTTGGGAATGTGGAGTCTTTGCTGCTGGATCGTCAGGGAAGCCCGTCACACACTTTAAGCTCTTACAACGAGTCCCTCTGTGCCAAGACAAACCAGCACCTTCACTAATTGATCTAGAAGACTTAACCAGTCTACGCGATTCGTTAGCACTAACCAGTCTCAGCTCACCCTCCACTCCTGCTTAAGGAAAGAGGCTTCCTTGGTTATGCCGTGAATCAGAAATGTGGGTCAGCCTCGTTCACCCTACCCTTGGACCTTGAGAAAGACATGATTCTTCACTTCTGAGGAAGAAAAAAAGAAAAGAGAAATAGGACTTTTCTGGTGTCAGAAAACTAGACCCACGCCCCTTGTATGAATGTCCTCTCATTGAATTCTCGCAAGATCCCAACAGGTAAGGGTTGCCATCTCCACTTTACAGAAGAATGAATTGAGCCCAGAGAGGTTAAGCGACAGGCTCATGATCATACAGCTCTCACTCAGAGTTGTAGTGAATGGCCTCCATTCTACACGGGCCTTCAGCAGGATGATATGGCTTTGCTGTAGCCACCCTCCCGCTTGCTCCTGAAGAAGGCAGCTCCCCAAGTCGCAGAGAGAGGGGCCACATGTACCCATCACAGAGCTCCAGGAGCTGGCAAGCTGGCAGGCTTGCACCATGGACTCTCCCGGCCCCCCTCCCTCCCTAGCCTCCTTCTCCAGCCTGGCTCACTGCGTCTGCAGGGAAACAGTCATAAATGATTGAGGAAACAAACGTGTCTCCCGAAGTTTGCGTAGCTCCCGTCTCTGCAGACTGGGAGCCTGTGCATTGTTCCTCTCTGCTGAAGATGGTTTTCATATAAATAAGGGTTCCAGCGTGACTCCTTTCACCAATGTTAAAATTCCATTTAAAAGTAAATTGACTTCCTGAAATATATGTATTGGCAGTGGTGGCCACCGCAGCTGGTATTACATTTTGCATTTAACAGAGTGCTGTTTGCCTTGACAGATTCCATATTTTTCCATCCATAAATCAATAGAGTGATGTTTGAGGAGCTGGAATCCATCTCTCACCCTCCCCTCACCCCAACCCTGTGTTCTGAAACCCATAAAGAAGGAACTTTCCAGCAGGTGTCATTTAGGTGGAGACTGTTATTTACAGTGTTTGATTGTAGCACCATTGTCTGTAAACTCAGACAGGAAATGCTGGCATGGCGAGGGAGGAATCTGGCTCTGAAAGAAAGCATTCTAATGATTTTTAAGAATAATTCACATGTGTGTGTATGTCCATATGTGTGTACACGTGTATGTGTGTGTGTGTGTGCACATGTGTGTGATAGTTGCTCAGCCGTGTCTGACTCCTTGTGACCCCATGGACTGTAGTTGGCTAGGCTCCTCTGTCCATGGGATTCTCCAGGCAAGAACAATGGAGTGGGTTGCCATTCCCTTCTCCAAAAGTGTGTGCAAGCATGTATGCTTATGTATGGGGATACATATATGCATATGTGTTTAAGACTAATTATATGTAGCTTTCTCACGACCCTCTGACCTGGCCATGGTGGCCTTTGGTATGGGGAGGAGCTCCTCCTTGCATCGAGAGCATAAATTGTCGGGCTGAAGTTGCTGAGAGAAGTCGGGAACAGACAATGGTGGACAATAGTGGGGTGGTAGATGTGATTAGTTAAGGGAAGTGTGGCTTCGGAGGAGGCTCAGAGAGGGTATGCGCTTGGCGTTTGCTTGCCAAGGCCCCTGATCAGCATCTGGCTCTGAGAAGGAAGAAAGCCACTTTGCCTTAAGCCTCCACCCAGCTCTTCCACTTGGCCCTCAAGGAGGCTGGTGCTGACCAGCTGATCACAACCTGGGCTGAAGACCCAGTTCATTTTCTAGGGAATAGAGCCCAGGACTATATAGGAGCTTGTGAAAACTACAGGGAACCTCTCTGTTTTTGTTTTTTTTTTTTTTTTAAGTAGCAGGAAGTCAAAAGTTTGGCTGAAAACGTTTGTGTTGTTGCTTTTGAGACTAATGACCCATCATTCATTGTTCCCATAGAATGACATGACTTGTAGCATTATTTTCTGAATTGGTTGATAGATTTAAGAGTTCGTCAACAACTCTCTGCGGCCGTTTAGTGTGTAACCTTTTAGGTGATGTCAGAGATGCTGAGTTATGATAGAGGCCTGATGAAGGGGGATGGAGAGGATGGAGGGGATAGGGTGGGCATTTCCAGCCAGGGGCTGACCCCAGTGTCCATGTTCAAATGGCCCAAAGGACATCACCAAGTCCAGAGCCGCTGCAGGAATCCTGATATTTAAGGTTATCTGCAGAACTCCCCTCCCCAACTTGCTTACGAAAAAAAAAAATCTTTGTATTTATTCTAAACTGAAGCATTCTGATTGTTTACAAATTTAAACTCAGAACATCTCACCTCTTTTCTAGGCTATATAGTGCCTAGATTTTCACATTATGTATTCTTTTCCATAAATGACATTCACTTGAAGGGGAGCCCATGTGATTTGGCTTTTATTCCTTTGCTGTCTGATGAATTCTAACTTGGGGTCAGAAATGAGGGTCACTCTTGAGACTTTTTAGGGGAGAGGTGTTTCCCTGCATTACTCCACAGTCAAGGAGAAAAGGAGCAGGACCAGTGGATCCAGCTGTCTTGTCAGGTGGGTGGGGCTTACAGATAAGCATCCACTGTTAAAAGGAAATTAGGACTCTGTGCTGGTTCTTATCAAACTGGGGTATAAATATGGCTTTTCTTGGTAGAGCAGTATAATCTGAAGTTTAGATTTGGACAGAGAGAAATGCTGCTACTTAGACCTCAGTCCTGGACAACTGAGTCTTTGCCAGGATCTGGCTGAGTCTGTTGAAGTTCTGCATGGCGATTTGGGTCAAAAATAAAGGCAGGGGCTTTCTTAATGGTCCAGTGGTCAAGACTCCATGCTCCCAATGCAGAG
The DNA here is from genome assembly GCA_006410875.1 of Neotragus pygmaeus. Classification (NCBI taxonomy): domain Eukaryota; kingdom Metazoa; phylum Chordata; class Mammalia; order Artiodactyla; family Bovidae; genus Neotragus; species Neotragus pygmaeus. The sequence goes on along the minus strand of SJYV01034224.1, from coordinate 36,253 downwards.
GGCCTGGGTACAAACCCTGGGTCAGGGAACTAGATCCCACATGTTGCAGCGAAAAATCCTGCATGCTAAGACCCAATCAATGCCACCAAAGAAATAAATTAGTTTATTAAAAAAGAGGCAGTGCAGATATCCCTTAGCCTTTGACATACTAATCATAGTCCTTGAACCTCAGAGACTTAGGAGGGAGTTGGTATGATGGGCAGGATTTAATAGCCCTGGCTCCCTGAGCAAGTGCTTGAAACACCATTTAGTAGCTTCCAATCTTCCCATATGACAACTTTACCAATATGTTCCAGGATATTGAGTGTTGCTGTTGTTTAGCTGCCAAGTCATGTCCTACTCTTTGCAACCCCATGGACTTCAGCAACCAGGGCTTCCCTGTCCTTCACTATCCCTCCTGGAGTTTGTTTCAACTCATGTTCATTGAGTCAGTGATGCCATCCAACCATCTCATCCTCTGCTACCCCTTTATCCCCCTGCCCTAAATCTTGATAGTTGGGGCATAAAGAGAACTCCAGTCAACCAAGACGCATGGCTAAAAATTGGAGGAGAAGAACCCCGTTTAGATTCACTGGCCAGAAGATGACAGAGAGAGAGAAGCAACGTGATGAGGCAGAGGAGACTCAGTGAGTCCAAGGTTCCCTGATGGGGGCCAGAGGGGAGGGGTCAGCATGTGGCCATCTCCAGTGAGGTCTCTGATGAGTTTTCACAGCAGATCGCTCTGCTTTTCCCATTTAGTGGAGCAAGGAACATCCTTTACCACCGTCTAGACCTTCTTTCTTTCTCAAAATCCAGCTGAAGTCCAAAGTCTCCCCCACAACCCCAGACCACAGTGATCCTTCCAGAATTATTTGAAACATAATATGATGGCTTTGACTGTTCAAGTTTTTCTTTTTGTTTTTATTCTATGTGATTTCTCTTCTCAGCTAAGTTATAAACACCTCAAAGGTTGCTATCATATTTTATATTTCTCTGTACTCCCCACAGAGCCTAGCAGAGTGGCTTGTATCCAGCCAGTGTTCACATATACTATTAATGGATTTTTGAATGAGAGTCTAAAAGACCAAAGAATGAGAAACCTTACCTGAATTTTTGGTAAAAAGGTAAACGAACTCTTCAAATCTACATCTTCAAATCTTTGAAGACTTCTCAGTATACCATCACCTCTACCTATTTGTTTCAATAAATAAATTAAATTAATTGGAAAATAATCTAGTTTCTCCTTTATTCAGGTATTGATCCTCCCTCTTGTCAGTCCTGGAGTTTCAGGGAGGTCTTACATCACTCCACTCCTAATTGGCTGAAGTCAAGGCCCACACCCTGTTCCAGAGAAAGTATTTAGCAATGGACACGTGACCCAGGTTGGAGCCGTGAGATGTGTGTTTCTGAGAAAGAATATTCTCTCTGTTTTTGAGGAAGCCGGTAGACAAAATGCTTTCCTGTGGCTTGAACAGGGTGTTTCAAGGCTGTGGCGTCTGTTCTTGATTAAGATTGTGTAGATATTTGTTGGCTGACCTAGAAACCTAACCAATTTACCTCATTTTTATAATAGAACATTTCTATCTTGGGAAAACATTGGACTTTTTTTGGGAAACCAATCTGTTCATCAATCCAAATATAATAGTGACAATTTTTAAATAATGAGTCATTGATATGTATCCAAAAAGTGAAGATCTTTTCTACAATATTTCAAAAATTCAAGAGTGACATTGTGTCCCGAAGTGATATATGAGATTAGAAAAGAATATGACATCCTGATATAAAAAATGCAAGAAACAGAAGTAATTTATGAAGTGCCAGCAGCTAGCTTCATATTATCTCTCTGGGTGGGCACTAAATTATTTTGGACACTGTGGTGAGATGCTTCAGTAACTCGTGTTTGGAAAGTACCGAGTTCAAGGTCCCATGGTTGAGGTGGGAAGCTCTGGGGAGCAGGGGAAAGTAGGCCTATTTCAGCTCAGTCTGGTCTGAGGAGCAGGGGCTGGGACATCTGAAGGTTGAGAATCATTTAGATCCAGGACGGTTCTGAAGAGTCTGTTTTGTGGGTCATCATGCTGCTCACATAATAAATAAGGAAAACAATGACTAACAGCCCATGAGTTCAGAGGATTTTCTAGTTTGCAGGATGCTTGTACATTCGTATCTCAGGTGAAGCTCAGGGAGGGGGACTTCCTCTTCTAGAAAAACAGCATTTTGGGGAAGGGAAAGCTCAGGGTCTCACAGCAAAGCTGGGACCCCAACACCCTTTTTGACTCCCAAACATGAAACTTGAGTTCCCTAATGAACAACCCAGATATTCCTACCACATCATGTCTTGGGCTTTACCAAGAAAATTGAGACTACCCTTGGGGATGGGGGAATCCCTTGTTTTCCATCTTCCACATTTTCATGTGTCTTCCCAATCACTTGTGCTCTCTGAGCATTCTCGTCTTAACTAAAAGGAAAATGTGAGCCCTCCCAAATCTACAGAGCGAGTCCAGTGACCTGTTTCTTCTTCTGTCCACCTGAGACCACCTCTGTTTTCTTTGTTTCCAGCTTCCTTTCTTTCCCTTTTGTCTCCCTTTTGTGTCAAACTCTCCTCTATACAAATAAAAACTGAAAAAAAAAAAAAAACACAAAATTTTAATCTGTGGTCATCAGGCTTATCCTTTTCCTTCCTTCCCCTTTGCCCTTACCTTTGAGGAAACGTGGTCTCCATGGGCATCTTCTCCCTCGCCCAAACACCCAGCCTTTTGCTGAGAGTTGTTAGTTCTGGTTTCATGATGGCTCCAGATGTCTTTCTTCTTCTCCGTGTCCAAGGAAACCACCTTCTTTCAAGCCCTTAGTATCCCTGTTACGGACTGAATCGTGCCCCTCTCCTCCCCTGGTGGCTCAGAGGTGTAAGCGTCTCCCTGCAATGCGGGAGACCCGGGTTTGATCCCTGGGTCAGGAAGATCCCCTGGAGATGGAAATGGCAACCCACTCCAGTATTCTTGCCTGGGAAACTCCAAGGATGGAGGAGCTTGGTGGGCTACAGTCCACGGGGTCGGAAAGAGTCGGACACGACTGAGCGACTTCACTCACTCCACACAGATTCACAGCTTATAGTCCTAACTCCTGGGACCATACCATGTGACTGTGTTTGGAGACGGGGCTTTTGAAGGGGTGATCAAGGTAAAGTGAGGTATTAGGGTGGTCCCTAACACATTAATAATGTGAATGGTGTCTTTGTATGAAGAGGAGATTAAGATGCAGACACACACAAGACCAAGTGAAGACAGAGGAAGAAGACAGCCACCTTCAAGTCAAGGAGAGAAGCCTCAGATGAAACCCATCCTGCTAACCTCTTGATCTCAGGTTTCCAGCCTCCGGAACTGTGACCATCCGTGTCTGTTGTTTAAGTCCCCAAGTCTGAGATGCTTGGTTATGGCAGCCTCAGCAGACAAACACAACACCCAGCTCTCATCAGCTTACTGGCTACTTTCCATGCCCCAGTTTATCCTGCTCCACTGGGGCTTCCCAGGTGGTGCTAGTAGTTAAAAAACAAAAAACTAAAAAAAAAACACCACCTGCCAATGCCAGAGATGTAAGAGACTCAGTTTTGATCCCTAGGTCAGGAAGATCCCCTGGAGACGGAAATGGCAACCCACTCCAGCCTTCTTGCCTGGAGAATCGCATGGGCAGAGGAGCCTGGCGGAACACAGTCCACAGGGTCGCAGAGTTGGACACAAAGTGACTTGGTTGGCTTTTAGTTGGCTACTTCTTGCCAGAATGCTTTATACATAGCAAGGGACCAATTACTGCGGATAACAAGATAATAAATCATAGTACAGGTTAAAGTGAGTCCTTACTGTTTCCTCTGTCCTAAAGAGTAAAAATAACATGAGGAGAGGTATTAGAAATTTGAGCTCTCTCTCTGTTCTATAGTGGACCTTATGTATTTTTACATACTTATGGCCTTGGTTTTCACTTTTACCTCCTGTTTCTAATCTATGGATTGTTTTTTTTGTTTGTTTGTTTGTTTTTTAATCTGATTACAGGGACCTGTTGGTATAGAATACTGCTCTATTTCACCTGGGTTCTCACTTAATTACTTTTGTAATGTATTCATTGTCTTGTTTGAAGTAAGCAGCACCTGCATGACTTTCATGATTGAGTGTCTTCATTTCATGCAGATTAAAAATGGATGGCAAGCCATTTTTATTATCCTATATGTGTGGTTAAAGAAATGATGTTATTGCTTTGGAACTTCTGATTCAGAGAGAATTTCCCTTTGTTTACTTGTGGCTGAATAATTCTCCTGCTCACCACACCAGCCACCCTCCAGAATAGCTCTGGCTTGGCAGTGCTTGCTGGCTAGACAAATAGATCATTGCGATTGGAAAAATATCACAAGAGGGACAGTTCCAGGTTGGAAAATAGGGCAATTAGCTCTCAGCATGAAAAGGTGTGTCAGATGTTCTTGAAACTGAATGACAGATAGTGTTGGCTCGAGCCAGACATAATACCAAGGGCTGAGACCGCCACGGGGACTGCCACCCTGCACGTGTCTGCCATCAAGGATGACTTCTGACCTGCATTCCATTGAATTCTGCTGCTCACCCGGGAGAACTTGCCTGTGGGAAGCCCTACAGAGGTATGCGGTGTGTATGCGCCTGCTCAGCCGCTTCAGTCATCTCCAGCTCTTTGCAACCCTATGAACTGCAGCCCACCAGGCTCCTCTGTCCTTGGGATTCTCCAGGCAAGAGTACTGGAGTGGGTTGCCATGCCCTCCTCCAGGGAATCTTCCCAACCCAGGGACTGAACCAACATCTCCTGCATCTTCTGCATTGCAGGTGGATTCTTTACCGCTGAGTCACCAGGGAAGCCCTGCAGAGATGTGTGGATATGGGGTCAAATATTCACTCTCATTATTTCCTTTATCTGCAGGAGGAGGAATTTGCTGTCCACAGTCACTGCTGTGGACAATGTGGGAATCTTCCTCTGTTGGAGCCACTTGTCTCAGCTTTTGTGTCTGGTAGGGCTACCAATCCTGGTTTCTGAGACCTGCCAGGGACGCAGAGTGCCAGCCCCATCCCAGTGGCTGGTCACAGCAGTGGGCCAGTCACCCACACCAGGCCAGAGAGGGAGCCTTGTCAGGAGGAAGACACACCTTTCCTCTGGTGCTGCTGCACTGACACGATGCAAGCCTGGTTTTAGCCGGTGGATATAAACTGTTTACATTAGAAAGTAAAGAACAAGTTGTCGTTGTTCAGTCGCAGTGTCCCACTCTCGGCGATCCCACGGACTGCAGCACGCCAGGTTCCCTGTCCTCCTCTATCTCCCGGAGTTTGCTCAGATTCGTGTTCATTGAGTCAGTGATGCTGTCTAACCATTTCATCCTTTCATCCTCTTCTCATCCTGCCCTCAATCTTTCCCCAAATCAGGAGGGTCTTCTCCAATGAGTCGTCTCTTCACATCAGGTGGCCAGAGTATTAGAGCTTCAGCTTCAGTATCAGTCCTTCCAATGAATATTTAGGGTTAATTTCTTTTAGGATTGACTGATTTGACCTCCTTGCAGTCCAAGGGACTCTCGAGTCTTCTGCACTACCACAGTTCGAAAGAGCAAGGCAATCTACCAAAATAAGCAAAGACAGGCTGGAGAGAGAGAGCGATGACATTACTTGCATCACTGCATCCAGTCTTCCCTGAGGCCAGTTTTCCCTTGGCCTTTCCAACCCCAGGAGTATGCAGTTACATCATGAATCCATGTGTGTGTTAGGCTGAAGCGATGCCCCCAGAGAAAGTATGGAGGTGGGAGACCCTGCCTCATAGGAGGGCTGTGTATTTCCCTTCCCATGTAGAAGTCATGCCTGGGAACATTGGCTGGGGATCAGAAGCGACTACACAGTGTCCTGGTCAGTTTGCTGGGAGCCGAACTGCCAAGCAGGATAGACATGGTGGTTGGGTGTTGCTCTCTGGCTTATATTTTCTGTCCAAGTCTCTTCCAGGCTAGTCAAGGAGATCAGACAAGACTCTCAGAGAAAGAGAATTCTGGTGTATCTGTGTCGGCCCACCAACATGCATGCAGGTTCGTCATGCCATGGGTGCTTGCGGTCCTCGTTCATGGGCTTGGATAGTCAGCTAGAGTGAATAATCAGATAGAATCCCAAGTCTTTGATTAAAGGGTATTCATTATAGTTCCCCCTGCTAGGCGTAGGAGCTTGTTGTTTATCCACCCTATGTGTAGCAGTTCGCATCTGCTAACCTCAAACTCCCAAATCATCCCCTTCCTCTCCCTTGGCAACTGAGTGTCTGTTCTCTATGTCAGTGAGTCAGTTTCATAGATAAGTTCATTTGTATCATATTTTAGATTCCACACACAAATGATACCATATGGTATTTGTCTTTCTGTTTATGACTCGCTTCACCTAGTAGGATCATCTCTAGGTCCATCCACGTTGCTGCAAATGACATTATTTCATTGTTTTTATGCATGAGTAATATTCCAGGGCTTCCCTCATTACTCAGACAGTGAAGAATCTGCCTATATTTCAGGAGACCCGGGGTTTGTCCCTGGGTCCAGAAGATCCCTTGAAGAAGGAAATGGCAATCCATTCCAGTATTCTTGCCTGGAGAATTCAATGGACAGAGGAGCCTGGCGGGCTACAATCCATGGGGTCACAAAAAGAGTCAGACACGACTGAGTGACTAACACTTTCACTTTCAGTATTCCACTGTATACATATATTCCATATATATCATATATACATATATAGTATATATATTCCATATATACATATGCATTGTATATATACAAATATATAGTCCACATATACTATGTATATATATTCTTTATCCATTCATCTGTCAGTGAACATTTAGGCTGTTTCCATGTCTTGGGTATTATAAATAGAGCTGCTATGAAAATAGGACTATTATATCTACTACTGTGGGCAAGAATCTAAGGTAGAAATGGTGTAGCCCTCATAGTCAACAAAAGAGTCTGAAATGCAGTACTTGGGTGTAATCTCAAAAACAATGGAATGATCTCTGTCCATTTCCAAGGCAAACCATTCAATGTCATGGTAATCCAAGTCTATATACCAACCAGCAACACTGAAGAAGCTGAAGTTGAACTAGTTCTATGAAGACCTATAAGACCTTCTAGAACTAACACCCCAAAAAGATGTCCTTTTTATCATAGGGGACTGGAATGCAAAAGTAGGAAGTCAAGAGATACCTGGAGTAACAGGCAAGTTTGGCCTTGGAGTACAGAATGAAGCAAGGCAAAGGTTAACGGTTTTGCCAAGAGAACACACTGGTCATAGCAAACACCGTCTTCCAACAACACAAGAGATGACTCAACACATGGACATCACCAGATGGTCAATACCAAAACCAGATTGATTATATTCTTTGCAGCTGAAGATGGAGAAGTCCTATACAGCCAGCAAAAATAAGACGAAGAGGTGACTGTGGCTCAGATCATAAACTCCTTACTGCCAAATTCAAACTTAAATTGAAGAAAGTAGGGAAACCACTAGATCACTCAGGTATGACCTAAATCAAACCTCTTATGATTATACAGTGGAAGTGACAAATAGATTCAAAGGATTAGATCTGATAGAATTCCTGAAGAGCCATGGACGGAGGTTCGTGACATTGTACAGGAGGCAGGGATCAAGACCATACCCAAGAAAAAGAAATGCAAAAGGAAAAAAGGAAAAAAGAAGAGAAGCTTAAGGTAAAGGAGAAAAGGAAAGATATGCTCATTTGAGTGCAGAGTTCCAAAGAATAGCAAGGAGAGATAAGAAAGCCCTCCTCAGTGATCAATGCAAAGAAATAGAGGAAAAACAATAGAATGGGAAATACTAGAGATCATGTCAAGAAAATTAGAGATACCTAGGGAATATTCCATGCAAAGATGGGCACAACAAAGGACAGAAATGGTATAAAGGACAGAAGCAGAAGATATTAAGAAGAGGTAGCAAGAATACACGGAAGAACTATTCATGACCCAGATAACCACGATGGTGTGATCACTCATCTAGAGCCAGACATCCTGGAATGTGAAGTCAAATGGGCCTTAGGAAGCATCACTACAAACAAAGCTAGTGGAGGTGATGGAACTCCAGTTGAGTTACTTCAAATCCTAAAAGATGATGCTGTGAAAGTGCTGTACTCAATATGCCAGCAAATTTGGAAAACTCAGCAGTGGCCACAGTTTTCATTCTAATCCCAAAGAAAGGCAATGCCAAAGAATGTTCAAACTACCGTATAATTGCACTCATCTTACACACTAACAAAGTAATGCTCAAAATTCTCCAAGCCATACTTCAACAGTACATGAACCATGAACTTCCAGATGTTTAAGCTGGTTTTAGAAAAGGCAGAGGAAATTGCCAACATCTGCTGGATCATCTAAAAAGTAAGAGAGTTCCAGGAAAACATCTACTTTTGCTTTATTGACTATGCTGAAGCCTTTGACTGTGTGGGATCACAAAAAACTGGAAAATTCTTCAAGAGATGGGAATACCAGACCACCTGATCTGCCTCCTGAGAAATCTGTATGCAAGTCAAGAAGCAACAGTTAGAACTAGCCATGGAACAACAGATTGGTTCCAAATTGGGAAAGAAGTACATCAAGGCTGTATACTATCACTCTGGTTATTTAACTTATATGCAGAGTACATGATGGGAAATGCTGGGCTGAAGGAAACACAAGCTGGAATCAAGCTTGCTGGGAGAAATATCAATAGCTTCAGATACGCAGATGACACCACCCTTATGCAGAAAGTGAAGAACTAAAGACCTTCTTGGTGAAAGTGAAAGAGGAGAATGAAAAATTTGGCTTAAAACTCAACATTCAAAAATCTCAGATCATGGCATCAGGTCCCATCACTTCATGGCAAATAGATGGGGAAGCAATGGAAACAGTGAAAGACTATCTTGGGGGTTCCAGAATCACTGTAGATAGTGACTTCATCCATTAAATTAAAAGGTGCTTGCTCCTTGGAATAAAAGCTATGATCAACCTAGACAGCATATTAAAAAGCAGAGACATTATTTTCCCAACAAAGCTCCATCTAGTTAAAGCTATGACTTTTCCAGTAGTCACGCATAGATGTGAGAGTTGGACTATAAAGAAAGCTGAGCGCCAAAGAATTGATCCTTTTGAGCTGCAGTGTTGGAGAAGACTCTTGAGAGTCCCTTGGACTGTAAGGGGATCCAACCAGTCAATTCTAAAGGAAATCAGTCCTGGATATTCATTGGAAGAACTGATGCTGAAGCTGAAACTCTGATACTTTGGCCACCTGATGCAAAGACCCAACTCATTGGAAAAGACCCTGATGCTGGGAAATGTTGAAGGTGGGAGGAGAAGGGGATGATAGAGGGTGAGATGGTTGGATGGCATCACCGACTTGATGGACTTTAGTTTGAGCAGGCTCTGGGAGTTGGTGATGAACAGAGAAGCCTGGTGTGCTGCAGTCCATGGGGTTGCAAAGAGTCAGACAAGACCGAGCAACTGAATTGACTGATACTGATGAAAATAGGGGTGCATGTATCCTTGAATTATAGTTTTGTCCAGATATATGCCCAGAAGTGAGATTGTTGGGCTATATGGTAATTCTTCAGAATCCCAGTTCTTTAAGTGACAGGACAAAATAATTCTCTTCAACTTTTAGAATAGCCAGATGTGTTTTATTTCTACTTCCCTGAGGGTTTCAGGGTTTTCTTCCTGTCTTACTCTTTAACTGTCCCAGGGATGATCAAGACCAATCAAAGAGAGCAATACAAACTCTGCACTAATCCTGTCTTGGCCAAACTGGGGGGCCTGGCTGTCAGAGCCACAGGGAAAAGAGTGGGTCTTTCCAAAGTGGTCAACTGGGGACATGTTCCTTCTTGCTTTTCCCACCTCCCAGCATTATTATGACCAAACAATAAGATCAGCTGTGTGACAGCATTCAAGAAAAGCAAATACTGAGCATCACCAATCAATGAGTCTCACTCCAGTACATTACCCAAAAGAAATGACCACAGCTTGCAGACTGGGTCTGAGTGGGTCAGCACAGTCCTTTCTCCTTGACAAGATGGACTAGGGGAATCCATCCAGACTGTTATCCTGGCCAGTGATGCTACTGAGCCTTCTACTTTTCACTGTCTACAGGAAAGAACTTTTTCAAGCAACTGTGAATGGGAAATAAAAATAAAGCACTGATTGAACCCTCTGCAAGTTATACAATTGCTTTCTATTTATGAACTCATAATACAATACATATTTAAGACAGACTAAAACTAGAAAGAAAGAACAAATAGTAGTGGGAGACAGAGCAAAGATAAAAAAATCTGTGACATGGACTGTTCACAATGATTTAAAGTTTCAGGGCCTGCATTCTTTTCCTGTGGATCAAGAACCCCTGGGAAGACAGAATTGATGGAGCCATCTCAATCCATCCCACGTGAATACTAACACCTTGAGTGAGATAGTGAACAGCTTTTAAAGAGATGAATCTTCATTCTGGGGACGAATATTAAATTTCACATTTCATAAAAGCCTTGAACCAGATTTACTGCGTGAAAAGCGATTCTCAGTTAACATCGTCCACAGGAAAGAGGGTGCCCTCTGCTCACTTCTGATTTGGATTGTCTGGCTCGAACCAGCAAAAAAAGGCAATTGTTTCCTCCAGGAATTCACCTCTGCTGTCCCTTGTACATTAAAGGTACTAGAAAGACATTTTAATTCTGCTTCAGGAACAAGAGGTTTCTGAAGCTATCAAGATTTGTCTGAACCTACATTTGGTCATCAAGAAATGCAGCAAACATAATCTCCCGAGCTTCTTGAAACTTGTCCAAGTGTCCAACACACTGACGTAAGACTAACTCATCAGAGAAAATGACTTTATAACGGAAAGTGTCTTTTTGACTGTGCTCCCCTCACACCTCTGAATTAGTATGTGTTTGCTCATGAAAATAGAGACCACTCTAGTGGATCAAGCAGGAAGGGACTGAGTAGAAGAAAGGATTTAGAAAGATGATACTGATGAATCTATCTGCAGGGCAGGAATACAGGCGTGGAGAATGGACTTGCAGACACGGGGGAAAGGGAGGGGAGAGGAGTTGAGAGAGTCGCATTGACATATATACACCAACAAGTGTCAAATAGGCAGCTCATGAGAAGCTGCTGTATAGCTCCCCACTATACAGCAGCTCAACTCGGTGCTCTGTGATGGCCTAG
>SJYV01034224.1:0-11692 GCA_006410875.1 Neotragus pygmaeus | reverse complement strand
GCTCAGCCTTCTTCACAGTCCAACTCTCACATCCATACATGACCACAGGAAAAACCACAGACTTGACTAGACGAACCTTAGTTGGCAAAGTAATGTCTCTGCTTTTCAACATGCTGTCTAGGTTGGTCATAACTTTTCTTCCAAGGAGTAAGCATCTTTTAATTTCATGGATGCAGTCACCATCTACAGTGATTTTGGAGCCCCCCAAAATAAAGTCTGACACTATTTCCACTGTTTCCCCATCTATTTCCCATGAAGTGATGGGACCAGATGCCATGATCTTAATTTTCTGAATGTTGAGCTTTAAGCCAACTTTTTCACTCTCCACTTTCACTTTCATCAAGAGGTTTTTAGTTCCTCTTCATTTTCTGCCATAAGGGTGACGTCATCTGCATGTCTGAGGTTATTGATATTTCTCCTGGCAATCTTGATTCCAGCTTGTGCTTCTTCCAGCCCAGCGTTTCTCATGATGTACTCTGCATATAAGAAAAATCAGGAATTGTCATTTCAAAGGTGATTAATCCTGTGAATGTTGAATTGTGTTTCTGTTCCTTTCCTAAGGCTGTGTCATTTTAGCTGGTAAACAGAAATACTAATCATTCTTTCCTCAAATAAATGGTGAACTATGACAGTTTTGAATTAGGTAAGGAATAGAGGAAAATATCTTCATTTACACTGAGACTTCCTAAGTAGCAGAATTATAGGAACTCAGCTTAGAAATGAACTTGTCTAACCCACATAGATGTAGCTTTATATAATGTGATACAGCCAGTAGAATTAGGGAAACTTCTCTTCCAAATATTACACATATCTTCTCAAATGTATTATTTTAAGTTCTTTCTTCTTTTCCCCTTTGTCTCTCGTTTTCCCAAAGCATAGATAAAGCAAGTTGTTAGCGAGTGTGTAGACAGTCTTTAAACTGCAGTGGTACGTGGGCTGAACGGCAAGTATCGAATCAGAAATTATTCCTTACATTTCTATTCTCCTGAGGAGGAGGAATAGCAAGATGGAAAAGGGCCTGTCATCATCAAAACATATGTGGGGAAAATAATTTCCCAGCGAGAAGATAAAATTCTGGGGCTGTCTCTGCGGCTGGAGCTTGGAGCATGCAATCTGTTCAAAACCCTTGTGTCTGCAAGATGCAGAGCATCATGGGGTTTCTGGACCAATATGTGGGAAAAATAAATGCACGAGCATGCCAGCAGGACCTTTTCTTGGTTTTTCAAAATTGTTCAGCATTTTGTTNATGAATGTTCAAACATATCAACACAAAATATTAAAATATATTTCATAACTCTTAATAGATGAACGGATTTCCCTGGTACTGCAGTGGCTAAGACTTCTCATTCCCAAGGCAGGGGACCCAGGTTCAGGAACTAGACCCAGTGCAGCATAACAAAAAACCACCACCACACTGTCATCAAAAAAATCCCCAAAAAAATTCTTGTCATTTTTCACCTATTGCTAACTGAAGTCTGACTACTTCATTGAGTGAGTCTGTAAGGTAATGGGTACTCGCAAGTTGGTACAACCTGCACGGAGGGTAGTATACTTCGGCACCATTTACCAGAACTGCCTAAGGCTTCCCAGGCGGCTCAATGGATCTGCTGGCAATGTGGGAGACATGGGTTCGATCCCTGGATCAGGAATTGGCAACCACTCGTGTTCTTGCCTAGAAAATCTCATGGACAGAGAAGCTTAGCAGGCAACAGTCCGTGGGTGAGACACAGACGGACTCAACTGAGTCAGACACAAATGAGCACAACCACAATGGCTTATTAAGTTCTTTGACTAAGCAAACTTTTCCTGGTACTTGCTCTTCTGTATGCATATTTCAGATTATAACACTCAGGCACCCACTGCTGAGTCTACTTTAACCAAAAAAAAGGAAAAAGTGGGGAAAAACAGCTCTCTTGCAGAGCCATTATAGAGGTGTGTCTAGGCTGTGGGAATGGCATTGTCAAGCTCCTTTCCTGGGAACTGCATTTAGCATTTCAGGTAAAGAACCATTGCTCTGAACTGTGAGAACCTGTTAGCAAGATATGTCATAAGGTAATTTCACTTTATGCCATTTTAGCTTACAAAAGGTTTCAGAGGAATACTCTACTTATAGATAGCAGTGAAAACCTTATTTAATTAAAATGCTAGAAATCCAAATACCCCCAGAACGCCAAGGTTCCACTATGCAGCAGTAAAGATGAGCACTTCCTATGAATAATCAAAACACACTTACCTGTGTAACGGCATGTACTGCACACAAGGGAGAAGGGTATCTAATTACACTAATTTGTTATATATGCTTTAAGAAACTAAGCATACAAGAAACTGGAAAGAAGGGAAAGTCTGCGAGCTGAAAAGCCTAATTCTTATCCATGTAGTTAGTAGAGACTCATTCAGTGATGACTAGGGAAAATCCCACTATTTTGTATTGGTACGTGCCTGGTGAAAAAGCTGAAAAGACACTAAGGAAGCTAAGAATGCTTATCTGAAGAGGAGACTCCTCTGCAGTTTACAGCCCCCTATCCCATTCCTTTTAATAGAGGCTAATGTCCCATTAAGTTGGCTATAAGTCATACCACACCTAGAGGCAGATCAAAAAAAAAGACACAAAGGAAACAACAAGTTATTTAATTAGGTTCTTTGCAAGAAGTTCAGAATACTACTTTGTGAGGATAAATTCCATTTGTGAGAGCAAACACAGAGCGGAGGTAGCCCTGGAGCTGAGGGACAGCTTTGATTCTTCGCAGAATTTGGGAGTCCACAGCTTTCTGATCAACCTTGCGCTGCTCTGTGATCTCATATTTCTCTCTCTCTGTGTCGAAGATCTCACCCTCCTGGTGTCTGGGTTTACGCAGCTTCTTCTTCTTGAAGTAAGTGTCAGTGAGATATTCTGGAATTTTTACACCACTGATATCGATTTTGGTGGAGGTGGCAATGACAAATTTCTGGTGTGTTCTACGCAGAGGAACTCGATTGAGGGATAGAGGCCCAGTCACAAGTAGCAAGCCACTACCCAGCTGCTTCAGGAAAACGACCCTCTTGCCTCTGTGGCGCCCAGTGAGGATGATCAGAATGGTCCCAGGAGTGATGCTGGCACGCAGCTTCCTCACATGCTTACTGAAGGGTTTTTTGCCATGACTCAACAGTTTCCGAGGCACATCTTCTGTAGGGTAATACCTAGGCATTTTGCGAAGTTTGACCACTCGGGTACCACCATTCTTGTCTCCGCCAACTGGTTTTGTGACAGTAGCAAGAACACGAACCTTCTTTTTCTTTTCGACCTTGGATTTAGGTGCTGAATATTTTCTCTTGTACAAGGCCTTTCTGGAGTACATGGCTGATCGGGAGTATCTGCCAATTCCTCTGACCAGGACAGGATTCCGGCTGCAGTGGGGCTTCCCCTTCTTAACCTTCTTCACCTTTTCCACCTTTTTAGCCTTGTTGCCAGCATCAGCCTTCTTGGCTTCAGGTTTTTTCTCCTTAGTATCTGGCTTCTCAGCCTTTTCACCCGCCATCTTGCAAGATGGGAAAGAGAAAAAGAGGCTTCCTTTAATTCTGTGTTGACGACAACTGGTTCTGCCTTGAGCTAACTGATGTGTTTTTCTTATGGAAATGTTTTTCTTCAGCTATGTTAATTAAACTTTGTATTTGCTTTGGAAACTGCCTTTCTCAAGATGGTTCTGCCTAAGATTAACCTTTTTTCTTTTCTCAAACCTTGGGCTGATAATGGCTCAACAAACCAGTACACTGTTTAATGGCTGAGGGATGATACACCTTGTACCATCCTATCTCAAAAATGCATATTGTGGATGAGGGGCCTGGTGAAACTCCCTCAGCCTTGAGGTGTTTCTTTTATCTGATTAGAAGCTTGCTAACAGACATAAAATACAAAATGCCTTGCGAAAAGCCAGCTGGCAGGTACTCTTTCTGTCCCCTTCTGATGTCTATGTCAGAAGCTTTCCCTATCTCTATTATACTTTAATAAAACTTTGCTACACAAAAGCTCCAAGTGGTCAAGCCTCGTGTCTGGCCCTGGATCAAATTCTTCTCCTGAGGCCACGAATCCCAGCGTTGCCCACGGCTCGCAGCAGCAACCTTTCAACAATAAGAAAGCATGAAAGAGTAAAACATAAAGAAGATGTTCGTTCCTCTTGCTAGATTCTTTGTTTGCACTACTCCTGTGATTTCCTGGATGAAAATATTCCTGAACTTGTACTCACATTCCTTGGTGGAGAAGGATCATACCAGAACTGTATTTTCAATTTTCAAAGTACTTATGTATTTCAAGATTACTCAGGAATTCTTATCCAACATAACTGTAATTTGCCCTCCTAGAATGAAGGGAAATCAAAAACCAAACTACAGTCATTAATTTCTAATTTCCACACTGTAGATACTATCCATTTGTGGTTTTGATTAAAACAGTGGAGGCAGGGAAGTAATGTTATTAAGAATCAAAGAAACCAAAGGAAGAGCTGTTTGGCAAGTTTCTGTGTGTCTACTTGCAGGAGTTGCTTTGGAAAATTTATAGCCGAATTCAAGTTTGACTCACATATGTATTTGGACTGGGATGCAGAGAAAGCATGACTCATTACAAATGTTCAGGTCAAGCTCTGGAACAGATTATGCTTTCTCTTCTGTAAGACATTTCAGCTCTGTGTACCCAAATGATAATATTTCATCAAATCCAATTCTTTCTTCAGAAAATGGGAAACAGATAATTAAAACTTCCTTTTCTTCCAGAAACATAAGAGAAGCTTTAAATCTTTCATTCCCTCTGGACCTTCAAGCCAATGAAAAGATGGAACCCATACAATCTAGAGATCTGCAGACTCCTGGGTTCACACTTCACAAAGCCTTAGCTCCTTTCACACTTCTGAAAGTCAACCAAAAGTGAATTATATTTTTTTATGGTGCTACAAGGAGATACTGATTTTGATCCGTTGAGTCAGTGTTTTTGGCTTTTCTTGAGTAATTGCAATGACTCTAAGCTCAGGTAGCCATGCACTGGAGCATGAGACAAGGAGAAGATAAAACAAAAAAATATGTATATATGTATATACACATAGTCTGAATTCCAAAGCTAAGAAAAGCTTAAAGTGAGTTGACTTTAAAGTGAATTCAATCAAGGCAACTGGAACCTCAGTCCTATAACCCTATAGAAATGAATTTTGCTACCAGAATGAGAATGGAAATGAATTCTGCCCTGGAGCTGACAGAAAGATACACAGATCAGCTAAACCTTGATTTTAGAGACATCTGTGTTGACCTTCTAACCTACAGAATTAAAAGATAGTAAATAATAAAATAAGTGAATTCAGTTGCCCCACTTTGTAGAAAACTGAAGCCTGGATAGGAGACGTCACCTATACAGACTTGTTCACTTTTTCATATCTCACTGGATACATTATGATTGAATCTCTTCCCTATGCTGGATATGAAATCCAAGTCAGCCAAGAGGACAAAGTCCAGTGGCTTTGCAGTCCGGGGACCAGCAACATCCAGGAGCCTTGCCACTGAGGCTGGAATACAGATTTGCCCCAGTGGCATGTTCTGGCTCCTCTGCGGAACTCAAGTTACTCAAGGCTGAAGAATATGGGGGACACTGTGATGCTCCAAGGGTGACTAGCTCATCCTATGGAAGCCAGGCATACTGTAAATTTCATAATGTATGTTTCCCTCAAGAACATCCAGAATTACTTTGACGTTTTCTGGAAAGACTTAAGTTCACTTTCATTTTCTGCCCTGTGCTGAAATAAGAAGAAAGTTTAAGCAGTGGGAAGCAAGATACTTCCTTGCAAACAGATTCCTATGGCACTACTAAAAAAAAAATCTGCATAGCAAGCTTGATGCTAATAGCTTCCAGTTATGCTTGCCTAATGATGCCCAAGCTCTTACAAATTCATTATGAACCTTCTCTGCTTCCCTTTTATTACTATGCTGTCCTTTTTTAAAATTAGTAATGCTTTGGATTCAACATATAACTTCATGGGTACCTTCAAAGAACACTCATAAAAAGTTCTTTTCTCAACAAGGTCAAGATTGTTCCTATTACTATTTATAATAGCTTTGACGTTCCTCTGAATTTTATTTCATTTTCTTACAATCTATGAAAAGTTGTATTTTGATGTGCTTGGATTAATTATAATTACCTGATGGTATCAATACTTAGTTGAACATTTAATCTAGGTTGGGAATTTTTGTGTTTCTCTGTTTCTCACATGGTGCTGAAAATAAAATTCTTCAGTGGGAAAAGAAGATAGAGAACCCACAGTTACCTAAGGAGGTATTGTTTAGGATGGAGTTGTTGTTTAGTCGCTAAGTTGTGTCCAACTCTTTGCGCCCCCATGGACTGCACCCTACCAGGCTCCTCCATCCTCCACTACCTCCTGGAGTTTGCTTAAATTCGTGATTGCATCGTCTTCCAGGGACCAAGCCCACAAGGCTTTCATCTTTCACTGTGTGTAACGCTTAGCCATCCACATGCATATTTAGTCTGTGCTTGGAGGTATAGGAAATGGCATTTTAAAATTCAGTAACCATTCCCACAAGAGAAGGGTTTAAAGTATCTGTACAGATAACGACAGCTTTTCCTCTCGATCTCTTTGCAGGAGTGTCTTGTTGTGAAGGACAGGTGCATCCCGTCTGTCTCTGGTTACTACAGAGAGGCAGCACGTTGACTCAAGTCTGANTTCAGTAACCATTCCCACAAGAGAAGGGTTTAAAGTATCTGTACAGATAACGACAGCTTTTCCTCTCGATCTCTTTGCAGGAGTGTCTTGTTGTGAAGGACAGGTGCATCCCGTCTGTCTCTGGTTACTACAGAGAGGCAGCACGTTGACTCAAGTCTGAGAACAGAGCACATTACTTCTATTAACCATTTACTAAGTCAACAAATAACTAATGACGACACGCTTCTTTTTAACGTGCAGCAGTTTTATGCATCTTCCTTTCCTAAGAACAGAGGATTTCTTCTTAATTGTGGGTTTGTAAGCTACTTCAAAAGGTGTCTTCTTACTGAGAGCCTGGTGACATGCAACCACCCCGCTATCAGGATGTGAACAGTCAGCTCCCTACATCAAGCCCCCAATTAGCTTGCATTCTTTGGCTAAATGTACTCCACAGCCCTTGCAGTCAGCCTCAGGGCTTTGATTTCAGAAGTCTTAGAAATACCTGGGAGTGATTCGAATGTGGCAGCATCAAAACTAAAAAAGATAAGCAAGATGCATTTCACCGCCCATCAGCAAACGGTAGGGTTTGACGGCAGACACCTAGCGATGTATCAAATTCCCTCCACGTGAGTGTTTTGAATAACCAAGCACGTTAACCAGGTTTGTGTTCAGCACTTCCCTTTATCAATAAAAAAGGAGCATTCACAAAGAATCAATATCTAAAGCCCATCGGGCAACTGCTATTACTTTCATGCAGTCCTCAATGCTGACTGTTCACAAAGAAAACCTCGCTCTATACCTCTGAAAGGCACCGATGGAAGCTGCCAACCACACTGATACCCTCCTTTCCTTAAGAAGTATAATAAGCTCTCGGGTCACCTTCAAAATATGGTTATGTTCTTTCCCTGGAGTAGAGTTACTGTGAAGTATCAAGTGACTGAAAAAGTGAGGAGAGGAAATAAAATGATTGCTCAGCAGGAAAAGGGCGATGGTGGTGCCCCAGACTGACTCTCGGCCCAGAGCAAGGTCATGGAAATTCAGCATGAGCCCAAGTGGGTCTTCGGCAGCGGACACCAGGGGACACCAGCGGGTGAGATCCTGGCATGCACAGTGTTTGTGCGACAGCTGCCTGTATGGTCTCCAGCTCCAGCCTCTGTCCTGCTCTGCAAAGAAAGCCTCACACTGCCGTTTCCCTCTGAGTCATGAGGTCGAGTAAGAATTCCACTGATGTCTTTAAATAGTCTTGGCTCCAGCAAGTGAACTTGGGTGAGGTTACTGAGTGTGCCTGTGTGTGCCCGGCAGGGATAAGCAGATCTCCGGTTGCTGCTGGGGGGCGGTGGAGGAGGGGAATGTGGAGGGGACTTCAGCTGCCTCCTGGTGACACTGCTGAGATCTGTTTGCAGTGGTTCAGCACACGTACCCAGAGTGTTCACGGAACAACAGTATCTGATGATAATGGCAGGAATGGGCCTCTTTGACGGATGGGATATTGACTTTGGGGTCTGGTGGGAAATCCATTTGTCCTGTGAATAAGTTACATGGACACACCCCTCCTTGATCAGTGCTTAGAAGGAGAAGACGGCAGCCTATCCGCCCCCCACTAAAGCTGCCTAAGTCAGCACCTGAGAATGAGCCCACAGCCCCCTGGGCTGTGCTCCCCTCCCCAATGCAAGGCGAAGAGGGTGGGGGAATTAGGGTGAGACGGCTGCCAAAAACCGGGGTTTGACTGATTCATCCCAATTGTGTCCTTTGGTTCTGAAACTTGGGGCTCAACCTGCGCTACACACCATCCAGTGTGCTATCTTTGCTTTAATCTCTCTTTAGTGGGGATCACGACTTGCCGCACTGTGGAAACCCACGTAGATCTATCTCTCAGCACACTTTGAGCTCCTTGGTTGAAGGAGCTGAGCCTTACTCCTTTCAAGGTGTCTGCCCAGGAAAGGTGCTAACAAATATGAATTTAACTGAATTAAACTAAGGGTAGTAAGAAATTAGATGATCTTGGCCCTGTCCCCCATTCCTGTCTTGCAATCGTCTGCTGTGTCCTATAGACAAATGTGCCAAGAAACCCGAGCGCTTGTGGATCCACAGATCCAGATCTGTGGATCTGAAGGCATTGTATGTTCACTGCCACGTTCATTCTAATTCTTTAACTCTGAACACAGGGGCTCACGGCTGGGACAGTGACCGTGAAGCCCAGCGATTCTCGTGGCAGCAACTCTGTAATGGCTCGTCCTGATTCTGCATTGAGCTAACAGACATGTAACTCTTGGAATTGAAAACGAAGCAAATAATATTCTTACAGAGCCTTTTCTCCAAAAAGCTTTGCATGTCACTCAACTCATTTGTAATCTGTAAAATTTTGAAATAAGTGAGATCTCCAAAGTGTTTTATTTCATTAATTTATTTATTGTTGGCCATGCCCCTTGGCATGTGGGACCCTTGTCCTCCCGTGAGGGATTGAACCTACACCGCCTGCATGGGAAGAGCAGAGTCTTAATCACTGGACCACAAGGGAAGTGCCTCGGCTAATTTTTAAAGGACCACAGGTGAAAGCCAAGTAGCAAACATCCACCTCCTCTGAATATGAACGGGTAATGACTTTTGGGGGTGGGCTGTCTATGCCTTACCTCCTCTTTCCTGTCTTTTGAGCTTTTTCCCTGGTTGTTAAGCTCACCTCCGAGAAGGGAAATCTAGGAAGAGAGGAGGAGTGAAATTACAACAGGGGAATGTAACCACCGGCCAGTGTCTCTAGAAAAGCTTGAGGATATGACTGGGCGCAAGAGAAGGGTTGGAAAGAAGATGGACCCTGAGTGCTGGCTCTGTTTGTGTTTATTCTCTGAAAGCCAGCACGCTGCACCCCGTCTCCCACCCCCAGATGTCAGCAGGAGTGGCTGGACTGCTGCCCTACAGTCATTCTGGAGGCAAAGTTCCTGTGGCTTGTCTCCCCCGGGACTCAAGGGGAAGCTCTGCCGGATTTGGTCATTGCCGGGAGGGCTGGGTGCCAGCTTCTCTTTGGCCCCAAGGGATGCTGGATGGAGACAGAGGTGTGGGCATGTCTTGCTGGGGCTATGTGGCTGCAGGGTGCCAGCTCAGGGACTGAAAGTGGATGCTCTCAGCCCCTCCTGTATTATACCTGGCCCACAGTAAGTACTTAGTAAACATTTCACTGTTGGTGAACATTGAATCATACCTGCTGTCCTCTCTCCCAAAGGCTGAATCTCACGGCTCCCCAGAAGAATCAGAATTATTTTTCTTTGGGGAAAGAAAACCCAAGTCCTCTATCCACTGATTTCAGAAGGAGATGATATTTGGGAGAGGTTTTTGGGAGAGGCCAACAGACTAAGTCTCTTCAGTCGTTTCAGACTCTGTGTGACCCCATGGACTGTAGCCCGCCAGGCTCCTCTGTCCATGGGATTCTTTAGGCAAGAATACTGGAGTGGTTACCATCCCCTCCTCCGTGGGATATTCCCATTACCCAGGGATCGAACCCACATCTCCTGAATTGCAGGTGGATTCTTTACAGCTGAGCCACCTAAGAAGCCCACTTACAGAAGTATACAGAGCTAAAAAGCAAACACCTGCTTAGAAGGGGCGTTCAGCACAACTCAGCATATAGTAACACAAGCCTCGACCCACAGCAACAGGAAGAGGAGAGGGTATAGACCAGGGAAGTTCCCGTGGGAGTCTCTGGTCCTCCAACGCCCACATCAGGTGTGTTTTCTGTCCTTCAGGTAACTGACGAGCATCTCCAGACCCTCCTCCAGCAGCTCGGGCAGAGGTTTGGATAAAGGGTTGCGGGAAATGTGCAGCCCTTTGTCCATGGGGTTCCAGGCGATCCTGGTCAGCTTGCAGAGCATGTAGAGCTCCGCAGGGAGCGTCTGGATCTCATTGTTGTTCAGGTTCAGCAGCTCCAGGCTTGTGAGCAGGCAGAGCGAGCGTGGGAAGGTGTGGATGTGGTTGCCCTCAGCGATGAAGATCTGCAGGCCGGCCAGGCACTGGATGCTTTCGGCAATGTTCTCCAGGCGGTTCGAGCCCACGTGCAGGAAGTCCAGCTCCTTGAGCGAGAACACGCAGACGGGTATGTGAGCAAAGCGGTTGTGGCTGAGGTTCAGCTTGCGCAGCCGGGACAGGTCTGCGAGGCTGGTGGGCAGCTGGGACAGGCAGTTGTGCGACGCGCTCAGGACCTCCAAGCTCCGGCAGGCGCCCAGCTCCGGTGGCAGCTCCGTCAGGCCGTTCATGTGCACGAACAGGACTTTGAGGCTCTGCAGGAGGCTGACCTCCCGGGGTAGCGTCTTCAGGCGGTTCCCGCACAAGTTCAGGACCACGAGCCGCGTCAGCTTCCCCAGCTCGGGCGGGACTGCCCGGAGCTGGTTGTGGGACAGGTTGAGCTTCTGCATCTCCGACAGGCCCCACAGGAAGTCGGGCGCGTCCGTCATGCCCTTGGTGACCAGGCTGAAACTGACATGGCGCAGCCCCCGCTTCAGCAGGCAGCGCGGGTCCCTCCCAGGAAGCAGAGCATCGTCCCACGAGGAGAACTTCTGCCTCCCCCGCAGGAGCCCCCGCCCCAGGGGCCCCTTGTCCTTGCGGCGGGCCCCAGACTGCCTGGCCCCCATGTACCTCCTTCCTCCAGCGTCTCTGTCGCCACAGATGGGGATGGAGTCCGGACCCAGCTGCTAAAGTCCAGCAGGGAGCGATCGGGTGATGGGAGCCGTGGCCGGTGGTGCCGCAGGTGGAGTAGGACTTGGGGCGGATGAGGGGGCTGGGAATCCCAAATGCCCGGCTCTCGGGGTCCCTGGTGCCTGGGCCTTGGGGTCCCAGGTGCCTGACTGTGGCTCCGAGAGCTGCGAGCACCCCCGGCCGCGTGGAGGTGGCTTCTCTCGGAGAAGCAGGGCTGTAATGGCACACTCGTCCCCCAGGCTGCGGAACTGAACTGCTCGGTTCCCTCTGAACGCCGCGGGCAGCTGTGGCTGTCACTCTGCCTGCACTTTATTGGTCTGGTGTGAGCAGGCAGGTCACGG
>SJYV01034222.1:0-27297 GCA_006410875.1 Neotragus pygmaeus | reverse complement strand
AAGGCCTCCCCAGACAGTCATTTTGCTTTTTTGCATTTCTTTTCCATGGGGATGGTCTTGATCCCTGTCTTCTGTACAATGTCATGAACCTCAGTCCATAGTTCATCAGGAACTCTATCGATCTAGTCTGATCTGATAGATACTATTTCTTACTTCCACTGTATAATCATAAGGGATTTGATTTAGGTCATACCTTAATGGTCTAGTGGTTTTCCCTACTTTCTTCAATTTAAGTCTGAATTTGCCAATAAAGAATTCCTGATCTGAGCCACAGTTTACTCCTGGTCTTGTGTTTGCTGACTGTATAGAGCTTCTCCATCTTTGGCTGCAAAGAATATAGCCAATCTGATTTGGTGTTGACCTCTGGTGATGTCCATGTGTAGAATCTTCTCTAGTGTTGTTGGAAGAGGGTGTTTGCTATGACCAGTGAATTCTCTTTGCAAAATTCTATTAACATTTGCCCTGCTTCATTCCATATTCCAAGGCCAAATTTGCCTGTTACTCCAGGTATCTTGGCTTCCTACTTTTGCATTCTTTTCCCCTATAATGAAAAGAACATCTAATTTATAGCCTGATAAAATAATTTTGCAAGTATAATTAAGGTCCTTAATCAACCTAATCAGCTGAACCTTTTACAATAGGATTTCAAGATGAGATACCGTATTAGCAGAAACTCTTCCAACACTTTTTCCTATTCTTCTCTCTCTCACTCATCTGCTTGTTTCATAGCTTGAAAAAGCAGAGTACCATGAGTTCTACTACTGCAAGTAAATACATTTTTCCAACAGCCACATAAGTTGGGAAGAGTACCTCAAACCTTGGATAAGACAGTACCAACTGATGCCCCAATTGCAGCCTTGTGAAACCCTTAGCAGAGGGTCTAGCAAAGCCCTTGCAAATTCTGACCTGGGCAAATTTTGGCAGTATAAATATATCTTTTTTTTTTAAGCTCCCAATTTTGTGCTAAATTGTGAGGAAGCAACGAAAATCTAATATGCAAGTGTCTAGCACATTGAATATCTTGAAAAATATCATAAATTCTACACACTGTTTTATATTTCTCTTGCTCTTCACTCTTTTCCAAAAGCTATGAATAAGAGTATAATATTTTGTAATACACTATGTTTAAAAATTCTACAGAATATATATAAGAAGCATGAATGAAAAAATGTTGTAAAGTTCAAGTGAGTGGCTCAACGTTGGGAGGTTTTGCTCTGTCTCCTTTATTTCAAAAGTGAAAGGTCTTTGTTTATCTCTATATCACCTATTATTTCATAAATATTTTTGATAAAGCAGTTCAACTACTAATCATTAACTAACACTCTACTATAGGTACATTTAATATAAAAGGATATTTTTATGTTAACATTCTCATGTTCTATCAACCTATTTTCTATTTTACTACAATGTCATTTTTCAACTCAATACACATAACATATTCTTAATCATGCTTAAATTGAGTCTAATGGTAAGAGAGCAAGATGGTAAAGAATCTGCCTGCAATACAGAAAAAACTGATTCAATCCCTGGGTCAGGAAGGACCCCTGGAGAAGGGAATGGCAACCCACTCCAGTATTCCTGCCTGGAAAATTCTATGGACAGAGGATCCCCACGAGCTTGGCCCATGATGTCACAAATACTTGGACATGACTGAGCAAATAGCACTTTTCAGTGACTTAGATTGCCATTAAGTATTTCAGGGACACTGTTAACATCTAATGTGTCTAATACTGGGCTGGCCAAAAAGTTCACTCAGATTTTTCTGTAAGAAGGTAAATAAAAATCAAATGAACTTTTTTTCAGCCCATGCTTAGTTACAAATAAAAATATTTCTCTCTTTCAAAATTAGGGGCTTCCCTGATGTCTTGGGGGTAAAGAATCTGCCTGCAATGCAGGAGACGTGAGTTTGATTTCTGGTTTGGAAAGATTCCCCAGAGAAGGAAATGACAACCCACTCTAGAATTCTTGCCTGGGAAATCCCATGGACAGAGGAGCCTGGTGGGCTACAGTCCATAAGAGTCAGACACGACTGAAGCAACTTAGCACATGCCACAAGGTGAGCATTAGACACATAAATTAAAATAATTTAAATAAGTTAAACATAAGTATATCTCCACATTATTATAGAAATGATAGTGTGTTGTGTAAGCATGGTACAAACAGTGGAAGTCATAGTCTAAGGCTCATCTCCTAAATTTACTTTAGTATTCTATAGAGTATTATATTTATCCTGCAATTGAATGAAAATTCCAGAAGGCTCAAGGTATTTCTGATCATTGGTAGGAAAGACAATCTCTCAGTTGCTTTCAACTTTGAAACAAAACTGAGTTCCGAAATTAAAATGCTCATCCAATTAAATTTTTCAGAGCTTCATTCCTCATTGTAAAGTGAGAGATCCCTGGCAGTAGATGACTGTCTAGCCCCTTGTTCAGTCTTTCCTCTTTAAAGTTCTTCTCTCCCATAGCTACATTGGATATGACTGAGCGACTTCACTTTCACTTTTCACTTTGATGCATTGGAGAAGGAAATGGCAACCCACTCCAGTGTTCTTGCCTGGAGAATCCCAGGGATGGGGGAGCCGGGTGGGCTTCCGTCTATGGGTCACTCAGAGTCGGACACGACTGCACGATTGTGACTTAGCAGAAGCAGCAGCTATGCTGTCAGAACTCACAGTATTTATAGTAAATTCCTCTTTGACCTCTGCATTAACAAGATGCAACTATTTGCCTGAAAGTATTTTCATGGCTTCTTCACTTCCTTCCAGTTGGGCCCTTTCATGTATGACTCCTATTCATGAGCGGTCCCTTACCCTCACATGGTGCTTCCTAACCTCCTTTCAACTTCAGAGTTTCAGACATTGTAAACCATTGTCAACTTCCATTTTATAGTTGTAGACTCCAATGGATGAACACATTGTAAACTCTCATTGATCTAGTTTCATCTAGCAGACCTTTTTAGAAAAGGCCCAGTTTAAATTATCCAGATTAACATCACTGCATTGGGTCTACTACAGTCCCTGGATATTGTGCCTCTTTTATAGGGTCTGGAGAAATTTAAATTTATTTACAGAAGCAGTACCGATTCTCTCTCAGACTGTCTCTATCCCACAAGCCATCTTTTTTACTTGCTCCATCTGACAAATAATCAGCTTCTAACTTACATATGCTCTCAGCATTTTAATAGGAACTCCCAATTTAGCAGCATGTCACTCAACACAATTCTTCTGTTTCCCACAGAAAGAAAAAGTGAACACAGGAGAGTTGAATGTCATTTGCACATAAATTTAAGCCAATAGCTGAGTTTTGTCCATGTTCCATATCTCTAGATAAAACTGAAAGAAATATATAATGGATTTATGAATGAATGTTGTATTTTCCTTATATTATCAGTATATTATTCAAGCTATGTATAATTATTATGTACTGTGCTTAACTCAGAAACCAAAACATGATATTTACTTCTTCAAAGACAAGCAATTTTAAAGTGAAGGAGATTTCTGATTATAGCTTTCTTCAGTTTGGGGCTAGGTTCTCACCTCAATCTNGTATATTATTCAAGCTATGTATAACTATTATGTACTGTGCTTAACTCAGAAACCAAAACAACATGATATTTACTTCTTCAAAGACAAGCAATTTTAAAGTGAAGGAGATTTCTGATTATAGCTTTCTTCAGTTTGGGGCTAGGTTCTCACCTCAATCTTATAAACACTATCCTCCCATGACTGAGAAGTGAGATTGGGTCATAGGAGATAGGCTTCTGACCCTCGGTTCCTTTTTAAGATTATTCATCCAAATACGAACTCAGAGGGGGACCTGCTAGTGTCATACTCTATGCTCTATGCTTTTGTCAAACACTAAAGTGAGAGTGCTCTCAGGCTTCAGAGGGAAGTCTTCTTCTCTTATTTTCATTTTCTGAACATGACAAATACATTTGTTAAGGCTGATATTTTAAAATGCCATCAAAACTGCAGAGAATAAAAGATCTTCTTCCACAGTATACAAAAAATATACAAAGAGAATGAGTTTGTTTCTGTGAATTATCTCACAAAGCAGAGGGTCCCTTCAAGGCAGTGTTTGTCTGTTAAAAAAAAGTCACTTGTGGTAACAATAAAATGCAATAATTATTTTAATTTCTGATACATATATTTATCATGTGACAAACATACATTCCTAAAAATCTACTTAATAAGGTAGATTAATAAAATAAAATTTGGCATTAAATTAGCCTCATAAGTACATATCCAAGGCCTAAAAACATCTTGAAATTTTTGATGAAAATCTTTCAGTTTCATGTAAAACAAAAATAAAATAAAAACCTCTTAGAGAGTGGGAATTTAGTATAAGTTAGTAGCTACTTCACTGAATGATCTATATGAGAACAGCTTATAAGCATACCACTTGAAGTAATTTTACAAATGGAAATATAAAAGAGATTATTTATCTAATTTATTGCTCTACTTTTTTATCAACAAATATGTTTTCATTGAACATCAAATTTCAACATTAGTCTAAACCACTTACCCTTTTAGATGATTTAAAATAATTTTTCAATCACTATTCTCACAGTTGTAACGTCTCCTTATAACACTGTACCTGCTACTTGTATTGCTGTTCAGTGACTAAGTTGCATCCAGCTTTTCGCGACCCCATGGATTGCAGAATGCCAGGCTTCCTTTTACTTTCCTATCTCCTGGAGTTTGCTCAAACTCATGTCCATTGAATCAATGATTCCATCCAACCATCTCATCCTTTACTGTACCTTTTCTCCTTGTTTCCTTCCATCTTTCCCAGCATCAGTGGTTTTTCTAGTGAATTGGCTCTTCGCATCAGGCAGTCAGAGTATTGGAGATTCAGCTTCAGTGTCAGTCCTTCCAATAAGTATTCAGCATTTATTTCTTTTAGGATTGACTGATTTGATTATCTAGTTGTCCAGGGGACTCTCAAGATTCTTCTTCAGCACCACAATTCAAAAGCATCAGTACTCAGACTTTATGGTCCAACTCTCACATATATACATGACTACTGGAAAAACCATAGCTTTGACTACACCTTTGTCAGCAAAGGAATGTCGCTGCTTTTTAATAAACTGTCTAGGTTTGTCCTAGTTTTTCTTCCAAGAAACCAGCCTCTTTTAATTTCATGGCTGCAGTTACCAACTTCCGTGATTTCCTAAATTTTGTTACCTAGGAGCTAATATTCCAGTGCAGGAGATAGCACAGATACACAGTTAGCAAGGACAATTATATGTATATTTGTAAAGATTTCTGTGTGTATGCAAATACATGTAACATAATTTAGATGCTGTTTATGACTATGTCACACAGATATAGCTATGGTGCTTTGTCATTAATATTTTTTTGCAAAGTGCAATTCTATTGTGTATGCACTAAGAATAATACAGGTAAACAGAAATAAAAAAATAAATAAGTTGATGCAATGCATTTTGTGTAAGTTTCTTGGATTGTGCTTTTTGAACTTTAGTATTTCAGTAACAGCAATTTGCAATTAGAAAAAAAATATTATTCTGTAAAATTTGATTTTATTCCTACATTTCATCTTATGAAAACACAGGAATTTTGATAATTGTAGAATAAGAGTGAGAGTGGTGAGAAAGTATAAAATAAAAACAACCTTTTTTTTTTTTGCATTAAAGTCAATTACCAGTTCAGAACTGAAAGGAAAATGGTTTACATACAGTTGGTTTACATCTGTATCATAATTAAGCTTCCCAAGTCTTATCTGACACTATAATAACCCTGAGCCAGGGTAGCTTTTTTTCAATAAATATTTGTTGAATGAAGAATCCAAAGACTGCTAAATGAAGGAGATAGAATTCACATCTCTTTGTTAAATAGCTCAGAGCAGACTGATACTTTATGATTTTAGCTCTATGTACCTTGGGTTCTCTGTCAGCTTCTGACAATGGATGGAACATAAAAAATATTAACTTTTACAATAAGATGTAATGGAACTCTAGGTACACTTATTCTTGGTGTAAAACCACATTTTGTGCTTTTCCATGTGTAGTCTTCAAAAGACAAATGAGTTGGATGAACCTTTTAATAATTTACTCATTCAAGAAAATATTTACTCTCTATCAAATATCAGCCATATTACAAAACTATTAAGTGTATGAAGAAGGGCTTCTAAGGGTTTGATCAAGTTCAATGGCCAGGATGTCTGCCTGATGTAGGGAGACTGAACTGGAAACTGAAGAATGAAAGGTAACATTTGATTTTGGTAGGTATGTGAATGGGTATATGTTGGAGAAGTTACAAAAGTTTGTACAGCGAGGGTGCAAGTGTGCGTGTTCAGTCACGTTGGACTCTTGTGACCCCATGGGCAGTAGCCTGCCAGGCTTTTCTGATCTTGGGATTTCCCAAGCAAGAATACTAGAGTAGGTTGCCATTTCCAGGGCAAAAAGCACTGTAAACACGATACATCCAGGGAACTGAGAGGAGCCAGTTTGTTTGGAAGGAAGTATATGGTTTCAGGCAAGTATAAAGTCGAGGAAGCTCATAGTAACCAGATATGAAAGGCTTTTTGGCTTGTAGTAAAAATTATTAATCTTAAAGAAGAGAAAACCATTACATACCACAGCACTTTCCTCAAGGAATGCAATATTATGTATATTCTCTGTTATAAGTCCCTCTGTCTCATGAGAATGTTGCAAAATACTTCCTTTTTCTTTTTCCTAAGGGTGATTATTGGACAGGTGCCTTATATAAAGTTATGTATAAAAGTCCTTAATTTCTATATGTTAAGCAACTGTGATGCCATACCATGCCATGTTGACTATTAGACTTCTTGGTTTTCATGCACACATAATTTTCTTTAAAAATAATTTAACTTTTAATAAAAAAAAGGTAGTGTGATAAAAAATATAAGAGGAGAAAAAAGGGACACTGATGTAAAAAGAAGAATTCTTTCAGTGAGTAATTTAAAATGTACATAGGTTGCCTGTTAGGTGAAAATTTAATGGAATCTATAAATATTAACAAATTCTGTTTCTTCTAAAGAGTAGAGTGTGATGATTTGGGTCCGATTCTTGTGATTCTGAATTCTTGATTCTAGGTGACTTTCTTATGCCAACTTTTCAGATATAGTTTCCTTCTCCTGAGTTTTATTCTCAAAGCCTGGAGAAGAGTGGGTTAGAAAGGATTTCCCATTGGCCCTTAAGGAACATTGATTCCTACATGAATCCCTTTGTTACAGAAGAATTGCTAAGCATCTTATGGGTGTCAGGGGTATCAGAAGTTGCTATTGCCTCAAAACTCTTATATCTGAGTTTAGATTTGAGCTGGAGCATTTCCTTATTTTCTGTCATAATTTGTTCCCTTTCAAAGTCAGAGCCACTTGAAAAAGCATAATATCTTTATAGCAGGTTTAAGTACATTCTTTTCTAACACTGTCAAAAAGGCATTCTTATTTCTGTGGACAGAATCATAGAGGAAAATTGAACAACTGATCCTCCAGTTACCTAATGTCATGTGACAAAGGAGGAAGTACATTTCAGTTAGATTCCTAAGACAGGTTGTAAATATTGTTGAAGAAATAAAAACACTCTGAACTTAAATTGCCAGTATCAGGCTACACAGCCTCATACTGATTAGCTGTCATCATTCAGGCAATTATTTCTATCATGAACTAAACATACTCAAAATCTGCTTCCTTTATTTATTTGCTGTATCTCTACCATTATAAACAAATTTCAAGGATCTTTTCTTTTCTAGTGGCAAATCTATGCATGCTATCTAAATAGTTGTTCAACTTTTGTGTGTGTGGTATGTAGAGGGCCAAATAATATTTTAGAATTTGCAAGCTGAATGGTCTCTTGGAAATAATTCAAGCCTGCTGTGGTAGTGCAAACAACCCAAGATAATTGATAAATGACTAGGCATGGCCATTTTCCAATTAAGCTTCATTTGCAACAATAGGCAGAAAACCAGACTTTGCCTGCAGGTTTTATTTACACTCCAAGGCATTATAACCTTGCAAAATTTGATTTCAGAATTAGTTTTCTCTTCCTCAGAAGTGCATCAGTGTTATATTTGAGGCATTTGTTCATTTCACAGTTTAAAATTAGGCTTTGATGTTTTTACCCCACATTAAAAAAAAAAAGTCTGTTTTGGAACAGAATATAGCCTCTATCAGGAGCTTCTTGGAAAACACTAGAATTAGGATTTCTTCAAGCATATATCAACTTCTTCCATGGTTCAGGTTTAGCTGGGGTGCTCCTATGTCTCCAAGGTTGCAACAATCAGATGCACCCACATGAAACTTGATGAGAGAAGTGAGTTATAAGAGAAAACAGTGGCAACTAAGCAAACCTTATTGCAGATAACTTAGCAAGGCAACGCTTTTCTTAAGAGTAGTTATGACAGAGGTTTTGAAATCTATTTGGAAGCCAAATCAGTTCTTACTACAAATAAGAGTCAGAACTGTGCCTCACAGGAACAATCCTCTGAGGTACTTTCTCTGAAACAGGTAGAGACAAGTATAATGAGTATTTTAAAATCTCTCAGTTTCTTGATAATTAGAGATCTCAATATTTGTCTGAATCTAAGCAAACTATAACTATTGGAAGCACCAATAACATTCTTTGGATTTTTCCTTCTGGGTTGTCAGGGCAATTATAGTGAAAGTGAAATCGCTCACTTGTGTCCGACTCTTTGTGACCCCATGGCCTGGTAGGCTCCTCAGTCCATGGGATTTTCTAGGCAAGAATACTGGAGTGGGTTGCCATTTCCTTCTCCAGGTGATCTTCCCCACCCAGGGATCAAACCCGGGTCTCCCGCATTGTAGCCCGATGCTTTACCATCTGAGCTACCATGTGTTTAATGATAACATTGTGTAATTTTATTAGACTATTCTATGATTGTACATAGAAAAAATCTGAAATAATCCAGAAGTTTTAAGAATTAAAAGAGAGTCTATCAATGTTGCAGGATACAAAATCATTATACAAATATAAATACAATCTCTGTTCTCTTGCAAAAAAAAAAAATAGCTGAAGACACAAGAACAAAATGTTCAATGGAAAAAGCAATTGATACATTAGTTAGCTAGTTAGTTCAGTTGCTTAGTCGTGTCCGATTCTGTGACCCCATGAATCACAGCTCTGCCAGGCCTCCCTGTCCATCACCAACTCCCGGGTTTACTCAAACTCACATCCATCGAGTCAGTAATGACATCCAGCCATCTCATCCTCTGTCATCCCCTTCTCCTCCTGCCCTCAATCCCGCCCAGCATCAGAATCTTTTCCAATGAGTCAGCTCTTTGCATCAGGTGGCCAAATATCGGAGTTTCAGCTTTAGCATCAGCCCTTCCAATGAACACCCAGGATTTATTTCCTTTAGAATGGACTGGTTGGATCTCCTTGCAGTCCAAGGGACTCTCAAGAGTCTTCTCCAACACCACAGTTCAAAAGCATCAATTCTTTGGTGCTCAGCTTTCTTCATAGTCCAACTCTCACATCCAACATTAGACCACATTAAATTATAGAACTGCTCATCAAAACATAAAACAGGTGAAATCATATATTTTATTATGTTGCAAATATAACTTTTTTCAATTTCAAATTACTTTCATATTTTGTCAAACTAAAAAATTGTGGACAATAAGTAGGGAGAAAAACAGAAGATGTTCTTTTTACACAGGACAATTGATACTGATATCTGTGTGTGTGCATGAGAATGTAAGTTTATAATATTTGATAACCTTGTATGCGAGACAGCAGAAGAGATGCAGATGTACAGAACAGACTTTTTGACTCTGTGGGAGAGGGAGAGGGTGGGATGATTTGGGAGAATGGCATTGAAACATGTATAATATTATATAAGAAACGAATCACCAGTCCAGGTTCGATGCAGGATACAGGATGTTTGGGGCTGGTGCACTGGGATGACCCAGAGAGATGGTATGGGGAGGGAGGCAGGAAGGGGGTTCAGGATTGGGAACATGTGAACACCCATGGTGGATTCATGTTGATATATGGCAAAACCAATACAATATTGTAAAGTAATTAGCCTCCAATTAAAATAAATAGAAAAGACCCTGCTGCTGAGTAAGATTGAGGGCAGGAGGACAAAAGGGTAACAGAGGATTAGATGGTTGGATGAATATCCCCGACTCAATGAACGTGAGTTTGAGCAAAAAGCCTGGCATACTGCAGTCCATGAGGTCGCAAAGAGTCGTACATGACTTAGCGACTGAACAATGTATAGAGGGAAGGGAAAATCACTATAGTCCTACCATCAAAAGTCTACATTTTAAAGATTTAATTCTACTTCCTTTTAGCACTTTTCTCTTCATGCATTTATAATCAAGCACCCATAGTCACCTGGATATTGTGCCAGTTTCTGGAATTGCTGTGATAAGCAAAATAGACATACCTCGTGCCGTCTAACTGTGGGACATGGACATAAAATTAAACAAACAGAAACTTCCAGGAAAATGGAGTAAAAATACTTTCCCCTATTCTTCGCACTAATTCCCCTGTTCTTCCCACTGAATACAACTAAAACCCCTGGTCATTGTATATAAAACAAACAAGAAAACTCTGAAAGGTGAAGAGAAGAAGCTAAACCAGCTAGAAGTTAAACCAAGTACAACGTGGTGGTGAATTCATTGGTTTTTCTTTGCATCTCATATATCCTGGGCTGGGTGCTGGAAAAACTAGGAACCTGGAACTGACAAGTATAGACAACAACTACTGCATTGCTTCAGTCGTGTCCAGCTCTGTGCGACCCCATAGACGGCAGCCCACCAGGCTCCCCCGTCCCTGGGATTTTCCGGGCAAGAACACTGGAGTGGGTTGCCATTTCCTTCTCCAATGCATGAAAGTGAAAAGTCAAAGTGAAAAGTCGCTCAGTCGTGTCTGACTCTTAGAAACCCCATGGATTGCAACGCACCAGGCTCCTCCGTCCATGGGATTTTCCAGGCAAGAGTACTGGAGTGGGGTGCTATTGCCTTCTCCAATAGACAACAACTAGCTCCAATGAAATACTACTCTCTCTAGCCAAGGACTAGAAAGACAGAAAACTTTCAGATGTTAAATGCTCTGCTCCAGCCAGATGCCTCAAAGAGAACTGTGGCTCCAGCCTCACCCCGGCTGGCAAAGGCCGGTGTCAAGGCTTTAATGAGATTGCCCAGACTTCTCCCTTCCACCTGTGGCAGAATGGTGTCAAGAAAGTTATATAGGGAGCAGGGACTTTCATCCCCACAAGGTGATGAGGCTTACCCCCTCCTCCCTTCAGTGCCAGTGGAGACTATGTGAGGAACCTGTATTTCAACTTCCACCCAGCAGTAAAAAAAGGGTCCCTCCCACTATCCAGTGGGTTATTGTCAGAGGGTAACTAGTGGGAAGGCCAGGATTTTACAACCACTCGTTAACAAGGCCTAGTGGTAATGCGGTGTCAGTGGAGGCCACATGGGGGAACAGGAATGAGGCATTTCCATCCCTCCCATCCAGAATGGTATTAGCAGAAACCTAGTGAGTACTCTCACTTCCACCTAGCACTAACAAGAGCCCTCCTCCTTGAGTGTCAATGAAGACCAAATGGGAAAATCTGGACATCTACCTTTACGTGGCTCTAAGAAGGTATAAACACCCTTTCTCCTACCAGAGCAGTGTCCAAGGAAGCCAATTAAAACAAAGGGTTTAAATAAGATCCACAGTCCTGTATTCTACTCAGAATGTCCAGGTTTCAATAGAAAGTCACTTTGTCATATCAAGAAGCAATAAAATCTCAACTTGAATGAATAGAGACAATGAATAGCTCCCAATACTGAGATGATAGTGTTCTTGCCTGGAGAGTCCCAGGGATGGTGGAGCCTGATGGGCTGCTATCTATGCGGTCTCACAGAGTCAGACATGACTGAAGTGACTTAGCAACAGCAGAGATGTTAGAAATACAAATAATTAAAAGCTGCCATCATATAAAGACTTCAGTGAGCAATTGTAAATACACTTGAAACATGAATAAGTTGAAGATCTCAGCAAAGAAATAGAAAGTCTCAGAAAAAAAAAAGTTAAGAAGAACCACATGGAGATTATAGAACTGAAAAATATGGCTGCAGTAAAAACAACAAAAAATTGCATCATGGGCTCAACAGCAGAAGTGGAAGTGACAGAGTAAAATAATCAGTGAACTTGAAAAGTGAACAATAGAAATGTTCTGTAATGAGCAACAGAAAAAACGACTGAGGAAAAAAGAAAAGAACAAAAGCTCAGGAATCTGAGGGATCGTAACAAAAGAATCCAACATTCATTCATCATACTTCCAGAAGAAGAGGATAAAGAAAATGAGCCTGAAAAGGTACTCAAATAAATAATGGATGAAAACTTTATAAACTTATCAAAATATATAATCCACACCAAGACACATCATTGTCATACTGAAAACTAAAGATAAATGAAAAATCTTGAAAGTAGTTTGAAACAAATTACCTATAGGGGGCAAACAATTATGACAATGAATTTCTCATCAGAAGTCATAGTGGCACAGTCTTTTAAATGCTGGAAAAAAAGGGCTATTTGATCCAGAATCCTATACCCAGTGAAAATAGCCTGGAAGAATGAAGAGGAAATTAAGACATAAGATGAGAGAAAAGAAGGAGCATGTGGTTACCTCTCTTTTCTCTGAGGGAATGGCTAAAGGAAGTTCCTGAAACAGAAAGAAAATAAAATTAAGAAATCTTAGAACATCAGTAAGAGGGCAGGGACAATGGGAAAAGTTAAAATATGGGTAAGATTCATGTCGATGTATGGCAAACCCAATAGAGTATTGTAAAGTCAAATTAAAAAATAATAAATAAACTTAAAAAAAAATATGGGTAAGAAGAACACATCTTCCTCCTGATACTGTTTCATAACGGAGTTTTGATGATTGAAGCAGAAATTGTAACACTGTTTGATGTGGTTTGAAACATGTAGAGGAAATATTTTAAGACAATACAAATGAGGAAGAGTAAAGGGAAGTAGAGGAGCTAAGGTTTCTGTACATCATTTGAATTGGTGAAATGTTAATACCAGTAAACTGTGATGTTATATATACACATATATATATCAAGTAACAAATAGGATGACCATCACCCCCCCCCAAAAAAACTATGCAAAGAAGTACACTCAAAAATACTATGGCTAAATCAAAATTGATGATTTCTTAAAAGAAACAAACAAATACATGTTCAAGTACCCCACAGAAAGTCAAAAAAAAAAAAAAGAGAGAGAAATGAAAACCAGAACAAGTAGAGATTAAAAAAGTAAATGGCAGACTTAAGCCCTGACATGGTCAATAGTGACATTGAATATAAATAGTCTAAATATACCTTTTAAAACACAAATATAGACAGAACAGATTTTTTAAAAAATTACCCAACCATATGCTGTCTATAAGAATCTCACTTCAAATATAATAATACATGTAGATTGAAAGTAAAAGATGGATTTAATATATATCATGCTGGCAGCAATCCAAAGAAGCAATAGTGCCTCTTAGAATTCAGAGCAAAGAAGCTTAGCGGGGACAGAGTGTGATAAAAGGGGCACTGCCAAGAAAGCATAGCAATCCTGAGTGTGTGTGCCGCAAACTAAATGGAGCAAAGACTGAAAGAACTGAGAGCAGGCATATGTCACAACTATAGTTGGAGACCTCATTGTTCCGTCAACTGACAGAACAATCAGACAGAAAATCATCAAGATTATAGAAGAGCTTACTAACAGAACTCATCAACAGACTCTGACTGAACAACTCCACTGAACAGCTATAGAACCTACATTCTTTTAAAGCATTCGCAGGGCATATATGAAGGTAGACCGTGCCCTAGGTTATAAAACAAACCTCAAAAGTTTATGAGTTGAAATAATGCAATGTGGTCTCAGACCACAGTGGAATCAAAATAGTAATTATAGTAGATATCAGGAAAATCAAACATTTGGAAATTAAGCAACATACATCTAAATAATCCATGCATCGAAAAGGAAGTCTCAAAAAATAGATTCAACTAAATTAAAAAGGAAATATAGTCTGTCAAAATCTGTGGGACACTGCCAAAAGGGAAATTTATAACACTAAATGCTTACATTAGAAAATAATTTTTAAAAAAGGAAAAGGAAAGAAATTTCATATCAGTTAGCCTCCACTTCCAAAAGCTAGAAAAGAAGAGCTAAACTTTCGGGTTTCTTTCCAACCCAAAGCTGGCAGAAATAAGCAAATACTGAAAATAAGGGCAGAAATCAAAGAAGTTGAAAAGAGAAAAACTATAAAGGAAATCATTGAGAAAAAAAGATACTTCTAAAAGATCAGTAACATTGACACAAGGAGGAAATCTAATACAGATGATTCTACAAATCAGAATTTTATAACTTAGATAAAATGCATCAGTTTCTTCAAAAG
This sequence comes from Neotragus pygmaeus, assembly GCA_006410875.1. Classification (NCBI taxonomy): domain Eukaryota; kingdom Metazoa; phylum Chordata; class Mammalia; order Artiodactyla; family Bovidae; genus Neotragus; species Neotragus pygmaeus. The sequence continues at coordinate 12,896 of SJYV01034222.1, read as the reverse complement.
CATGTACTACTACAACTCACCCAATATGAAATAGATAATTTGACTATTCCTGTAACTATTCAGTTCAGTTCGTTCGGTCAGTGGTGTCTGACTCCTTGTGACCCCATGGACTGCAGCACGCCAGGCTTCCCTGTCCATCACCAACTCCCGGAGCTTGCTCAAACTTGTGTCCGTCAAGTTGGTGATGCTATCCAACCATCTCATCCTCTATAATCCCCTTCTCCTCCTCTGCCTTCAGTCCTTCCCAGCGTCAGGGTCTTTTCCAGTGAGTCAGTTCTTCACATCAGGTGGCCAAAGTATTGGAGCTTCAGCTTCAGCATCAGTCCTTCCAATGAATATTCAGGACTGATTTCTTTTACAATTGACTAGTTGGATCTCCTTGCAGTCCAAGGGACTCTCAAGAGTATTCTCCAACAGCACAGTTCAAAACCATCAATTTTTTGGCCCTCAGTTTTCTTTATGGTCCAACTTTTAGATCCATACATGACTACTGGAAAAACCATAGCTTTGACCAGATGGACCTTTGCCAACAAAGTAATAAAGATATTAAGTTAATAATGTAAGACATTCCCTAAAAGGAAAATTACAGGTCCATATGTTTTCACTGGAGAATGAAAACCATTTTTATGCAGCATCTCCCAGAAGGTAGAAGTGGAGGGAATAATTACAATTTAATATAGCTAGAAGTATCTTTTTATGGAAACTAGGAAAAGTTAATACAATAAAAGAGAAATGCATCCAATATCCCTCATGATCACAGACATAAAAATCCTTAAGAAAATTTTAACAAATAGAATTCATCAGTATTTAAAAACTGTTATATACCATGACCGAGGGGGTTTGTTCTGGAGGAGGGCATGGCAACCGACTCCAGTATTCTTGCCTGGAGAATCCCTATGGACAGAGGAGCCTGGTGGGCCGCAGTCCACGGGGTCGCAAAGAGTTGGACACAACTGAGCGACTAAGCACAGTACAGGGGGTTTATTACAGGGATGCAAGGCTGGCATATTTGAAAATCATGTAATTCACTACATTAAAAGGCTAAAGAAGAAAATCAGAGGATCGTATCATTTGACGCAGAAATGCACTGGACAAAATTCAAGATGCACTCGTGAAGAAAATCTCAGAAAAGCAGGAATAAAGCAAAACTTTCTACTGCAAAAAACCTAGTTAGCATTATGGTTAATGGTGAGTAATTTAATGCTTTCATTATAAAGTTAGGAACAAGCCAAGAATGCCCACTTTTACCACTCTATTCAACATCATGCTCAGTTTTTGTTTTTGTTTTTGCCCAGTGCTATTGGGAAGAAAAGAAATAAAAATGTACAGATCCAAAAGTAAGAAATAACTGTCCCTATCTGCAGATAATATAATTGACTACATAGGAAATTTCAAGAAATCTACAAGGAAACCTCCTAGAAATAATGAGTTTGATAAAGCTGCTGGATGCAAGGTATGCAACTAAAAGTAAATTGTGTTTCTATATACTAGCTATGAACATGGACACAAAAGGTAAAAATGTAACACAATTTACAGTTGCTCAAAAAGTGAAATATTTAGGTATAGCTCTAGCAAAACTTGTATAGGATGATTATGCTGAAAACTACAAAACTGGTNGTAAATTGTGTTTCTATATACTAGCTATGAACATGGACACAAAAGGTAAAAATGTAACACAATTTACAGTTGCTCAAAAAGTGAAATATTTAGGTATAGCTCTAACAAAACTTGTATAGGATGATTATGCTGAAAACTACAAAACTGGTGAAAGAAATTAAAGATCTTTAGAAGTCTCAACATAGTAATGATGCCGATTATCTCCAAACTAATATATAGTGAAGTGAAAGTCGCTCAGTCGTGTCTGACTGTTTTAAACCCCATGGAAATCTCCAGCCCAGAATACTGGAATGGGTAGCCTTTCCCTTCTCCAAGGGATCTTCCAAACCCAGAGATTGAANCATAGTAATGATGCCGATTATCTCCAAACTAATATATAGTGAAGTGAAAGTCGCTCAGTCGTGTCTGACTGTTTTAAACCCCATGGAAATCTCCAGCCCAGAATACTGGAATGGGTAGCCTTTCCCTTCTCCAAGGGATCTTCCAAACCCAGAGATTGAACCCAGATCTCCTGCATTGCAGGCAGATTCTTTACCAACTGAGCCAGGAAGGAAGCCCAAACTAATATATAAGTTTAATGCAATTTATTTCAAAATCTCAACAAGATTATTGTAGATATAAGCAAGATTATTCTGTAATTTATATGGAAAGCAAAGGAACTAGAAAAGCTGTAGCAATCTTGGAAATGAAGAACAAAATGAGAGTGATTGATTAGTCTGCTAGATTTCAAGACTTACTATATAGCTACAGTAATCAATATGTGAAATTAGTGGAGATTTTGATTTTGTTCAGTCACTAAGTTGTGTCTGACTCTTTGCAACCCCATAGACTGCAGCACATCAGGCTTCCCTGTCCTTCATTATCTCTTGGAGTTTGTTCAAACTCAGATCCACTGAGTCAGTGATGCTATATCCAGCCATTTCATCCTCTGTCACCCTCTTCTCCTTCTGCCCTCAATCTTTCCCAGCATCAGGGTCTTACCTAATGAGTCATCTTGTCCCATAGGTGGCCAGAGTATTACTGCTTCAGCTTCAGCATCAGTCCTTCCAATGACTATTCAAGGTTGCTTTCCTTTAGGATTGACTGGTTTGATTTCCTTGCTGTGCAAAGGACTCTTGAGAGTCTTTTCCACCACCACAGTTTGAAAACATCAGTTCTTTGGCGCTCGGCCTTCTTTATGGTCCAACTCTCACATCCGTACTGGAAAAACCATAGTTTTGACTATGCACTCCTTTGTTAGAAAAGTGATGTCTCTGCTTTTTAATATGCTATCTAGGTTTGTCATAGCTTTTCTTCTAAGGATTAAGCATCTCTTTAATTTCCTGGCTACATTCACCATCCACAGTGACTATGGAGCCCCCAAAGTAAAATCTGCCACTGTTTGCATTTATTCCCCATCTATTTGCCATGAAGTGATGGGACCAGATATCATGATCTTTGTGTTTTGAATGTTGAGTTTTAAGTCAACTTCTTCACCCCCCTCTTTCACCTTAATCAGAGGCTCTCTAGTTTCACTTTGCTTTCTGCTATAAGAGTGATATCATCTGCATTTCTGAGGTTGTTGATATGTTTCCCAGCAATCTTGATTCCAGCTTGTGATTCATCTAGCCTGGCATTTCACATGGTGTACTCTGCATGTAAGTTAAATAAGCAAGGTGACAATATACACTCTTAATGTACTCCTTTCCCATTTGGAACCAGTCAGTTGTTCCATGTTCAGTTCTAACTGTTGCTTCTTGACCTACATACAGGTTTTTTAGGAGGCAGGTCAGATGGTCTGATATTTCTATGTCTGTTAAGAATTTTCCACAGTTTATTGTGATCCACACTGTCAAAGGCTTTAGCCTAGTCAATGAAGAAGAAGTAGGTGTTTTTCTGAAATTCCTTTGCTCTTTCTGTGATCCAATGGATATTGGAAATTTGATCTCGGTTCCTCTGCCTTTTCTAAATCCAGCTTTAACATCTAGAAGTTCTTGGTTCACATACTGATGAAGCCTAGCTTGAAGGATTTTGAGCATTACTTTGCTAGCATGTGAAATGAGTGCAGTAATACAGTAGTTTGAATTTTATTCTTTGGCATTGCCCTTTTTTGGGATTGGAATAAAAACTGACCTTTTCCAGTCCTGTGGCCACTGCTCAGTTTTCCAAATTTGCTGGCATTTTGAGTGTAGCACTTTAACAGCATCATCTTTTAGGATTTGAAATAGCTCAGCTGGAATTCCATCACCTCCACTAGCTTTGTTCCTGGTGATGCTTCCTAAGGACCCCTTGACTTCGCACTCCATGATACCTGGTTCTAGGTGAGTGATCATACCACTGTGGTTATCCAAGTCATTAAGATCTTTTTTGAACAGTTCTTCAGTGTATTCTTGCCACCTCTTCTTAATATCTTCTGCTTCTGTTAGGTCCTTACCATTTCTGTCCTTTATGGTGCCCAACTTGGCACAAAATGTTCCCATGATATCTAATTTTCTTGAAGAGGTCTCTAGTCTTTCCCATTCTGTTGTTTTCCTCTATTTCTTTGCATTGTTTGTGGAGATCTAGTCACATAGGTAAGTGAAACAGAATAGAGAATCCAGTAACAGACCCACATAAATATGGGCAACTGATTGTTGACAAAGGCACAAAGGTAATTCCTGGGAGGAAGAATAAACTTTTGCACAAATGGTGCTTGAGCAAATAGTTGACCTAGGGAAGAAAAAAAATACAAACTACAACTCAAAATGGATCATGGGCTTAAAGGTTTTTTTTTATAGCTTTTGTTAAAGAAAAAATTGGGGATGTAGTATTAGGCAGAAATCTTAGACCTGACACCAAAAACATGATCCATAAAAGAAAAAGTTGATAAAATTAAACTTTAAAAGCTTTTGGTTTGTAAAATACTCTCTCAAGAAGGTAAAAAGGCAAAGTTCAAAGTGGAGAAATTATTTGCAACACACATATCCAACAAAGGGCTAGCATCTAGAATGTATGGTATGAAGAACTCTCAAAACTCAACAGTAAAAAAATAATAAACAACTAAAAAGAAGGACATAAAACACAAACAGACATTTTACTAAAGAGGAAATAGCCAAAAAACACATGAAAAAATGTTCAACATCACTGTCCTTTAGGGAAATGCAAATTGTCAGGATGAGCCATCACTAAACACCTACCAGACTGGCTAAAGTCAAATGCTGGTGACAGTGCAGAAAAGTGCTCACATTGCTGGTCAGGATATAACTAAAACTTGACAGTCACTCCAGAAAATAAGTTGGCAGTCTCTTAAAATTAAATCTGCAAATGTGATATGACGCAACTACTGAATTTCTAAGTACTTATTTCCAGAGAAATAAAAATTTATGTTTGTAACAAGAACTTGTAGATAAATGTTTCAGTTCAATGCAGTTGCTCAGTTGTGTCCGACTCTTTGCGACCCCATGAACCACAGCACGCCAGGCCTCCCTGTTCATCACTAACTCCCGGAGTTCACCCAAACCCATGTCCATTGAGTCTGTGATGCCATCCAACCATCTCATCCTCTTTTGTCCCCTTCTCCTCCCACCCTCAATCTTTCCCAGCATCAGGGTCTTTTCAAATGAGTCAGCTCTTCGCATCAGGTGGCCAAAGTATTGGAGTTTCAGCTTCAACATCAGTCCTTCCAGTGAACACCCAAAACTGATTTCCTTTAGGATGGACTGGTTGGATCTCCTTGCAGTCCAAGGGACTCTCAAGAATCTTCTCCAGCACCACAGTTCAGAAGCATCAATTCTTTGGCGCTCAGCTTTCTTTATAGTCCAACTCTCACATCCATACATGACCACTGGAAAAACCGTAGGCTTGAGTAGACGGACTTTTGTTGACCAAATAATGTCTCTGCTTTTCAATATGTTTATAGTTGCTTTATTCATAGTAGTCAAAAACTGGAAACCACTCAGATGACTGTCAGTGGTTGACTGGTTAAACAAGCTGAGGCACATCCACACCACAGAATACTACTCACTAATAAGTAGGAACAAACTATTGATACCACAGCATAGACAAATCTCACTGAAATTATGCTGAGAGAAAGAAGTCATTTCACAAGGTTACATACTGTATGATTCAATTTACATGATATTCTTGAACTTAAAAATTTTGAGAAATAAATATTAGATTCAATTCAATTCAGTCACTCAGTCATGTGTGACTCTTTGTGACCCCATGGACTGCAGCATGCCAGGCCTCCCTGTCCATCACCAACTCCCGGAATTCACCCAAACCCATGTCCATTGAGTCAGTGATGCCATCCAACCATCTCATCCTCTGTCATCCCCTTCTACTCCTGCCTTCAATATTACCCAGCATCAGGGTCTTTTCCAATGAGTCAGTTCTTTGCATCAGGTGGCCAAAGTATTGGAGCTTCAGCATCAGTCCTTCCAATGAATACTCAGGACTGATTTCCTTTAGGATTGACCAGTTGGATCTCCTTGCAGTCCGAGGGACTCTCAAGAGTCTTCACCACCACAGTTCAAATGCATCAATTCTTTGGTGCTCAGCCTTCTTTATAGTCCAGTTCTTACATCCATACATGACTGCTGGAAAAACCATAGCTTTGACTAGATGGACCTTTGTTGGCAAAATAATATCTCTGCTTTTTAATGTGCTGTCTAGATTGTTCATAGCTTTTCTTTTCTAATATTCTTATATTAGGTTAGATAAGAGAAAATAAAGCAAGATGGCTAAAGTCAGATTACTTAAAAAAAACACAAAAAAGTAAAAAGTAAATGGATTAGCATTCATTAAAAGCAATTTTTCTATGATTTCCTGATATTTTCTTTTCTTTGACTTCAACTCCTATTTACATTTAAGAAATTAAATTTTTTGCTCTAAACAACAACAACAACAAAAAAGCAAATTATTACCTATTGCTTATACAGGAACTCCTATAAGATCACCATATAGATTAAAATAAAGGGGTTGGAAAGAGTTATTCTATTAAAAAGTCAAAAGATCACTAAGATCAAAATAGAATTTATGCAAAATCCTTAATTTGGAAAAGAAGACTATGTAATATTAAAGGAATAGTCTATTAAGAAAGTAATTTTCATTTTGTTAGCATTAGAAGATGTAAAATTCATAATATAATAAATTATTAATGTTTGTTTTAAATAAATTTTACAGATAAAATATCTTCCCAATTTTAAATGAGAAACAAAGTTTCTTCTATAAACATAAACCCTTATCATGTTTATGCTTGAAACTGCTGGACATTTCAGATCAAGATTTTTGATAACAATAATTTCAAATTCATGCTAATCACAATAAATGGGAAGCTTTATTTACACAAGTAATTTTAAATAAAAATTAAAGCAAAATATTTACAACCATACAAAATTTTACAACAGTTAAAATTATAATGAAGAATCTAATAGTTTTTTCTCTTTCATTAACAAATATAATGTTAAAATGTCTTATAATGTTGAAGTACAAATGTATTTCAAAGACAATGAAATGTGTTAAGAGTTCAAAAACTGATGCAACTTGACAAAGCTCCCAAATATTGTTAGAACAGTCACTCTGCAGTTGGTTTGGATGCCACTAAAAGGGTACATCAAGCACAAATGGACACAAGTGACCAATATATATAGAACATAGAGTGCACACAGCTGCTTAAAGCTGGGAGCCCCACTGAGCTTCCCCAGCCCCCAGTGTTTACCAGAATGCTATGCTCCATCTCCCAGGCACCTGGAGTGTGAACCTCAATTCTGCAGACCCCTTGTCCTTGCTAGGCAGTCGTGAGCTCTGCAGCTGGCTGGTGATGTGGATGTCCCCTTGTCTGGGCTCTTAGCACATTACCATAGAGCACAGGGGCCAGGTGGATGTCATGAGTTTACTGTTCACGGGGTCTACACTGTGCGCTTCCCCAGGCCAGGGGCTGCCTTCCAGAAAACCCATGAGGTTGCCTATAAGAAGGCCCTGCCCAACTGTCCTGAGGGCTGAAGAAATCAATATGTTAACAAAACCTACAGTGCATTCATGGTGCACCAGTGGAGCAGCTCTGGAACCAAGACTATGTAGAGACCTTGATAAACACTGACCAGATCTGAGTTCATAATAGAGTTATTAGCAAATAAGCAGGAAATGTTATGACACAGACCATATTCTCTGACCACAGTTTATTAAAAATTGTCTTTGTATAAACTATAAAAACCAAAAAAATGTTTCTGAAAACTGAAAAAATAAATTTCTAAATGCCTTATGAGTTAATAATGAAAGCAGAACAGAAGTGACAAAGTAATTAGAGCTGAATGAAAATGAAAGCAACAGTCCACTATCTGTAAGTCCACAAGTCTGAAATCCAGAAGAATCTGAAAACTGAAACTTTTGTTCGTAACTTTATTTACGTGACCTGAGATCATTCGCAGTCTCAGTGATCGTACCTCTAAGCAAGATGGATGAAGGAAAAAAGAACGAGAAAAGGCACAGGTAAGCAATATTATCAACCACAGCCACGAAAGACTAAACTAGAACAGAGATGATAGAATGCCTGTAGCAACTTTATGACAGTACATTTGAAAGTTTGGACAAAGTGGATAATTTCCTAGAAAATTATACATTGGTGAAATTGACTCATGAAAAATAGAAAAACTGAATAAACTTTTCTAAGAAATTGAGTACTAAAATCTTTATCCCTTGGCAGCTTTTCAGAATGAGAAAAACAAATGGCCAATAAACAGGAAAATATGCTAAATTTCCATCGTAATCAAGAAAGTGCACACTGAAACAGTATCAGGTTAACCGTTTCCATCCATCTGCTTAGTAAAGATGAAAAAGCCAATTTTCATTGAGGATTTGGAGAAACCAGCCCTCTCCCATAATGTGGGTAGGGATGTAAGTTGGCAAACCCATTTGACAAGCAGTTTGGCAATATCTAGAAAATGTAGAGATGCTCTGATTCAGCAGTTCCATTTTTAGATACATGTCTGGCCTGAAGAAGTTTCAATACTTCCACACAAACAGCAAGGGGGCCAGAGTAGCTGGAGCAGAGGAAGTGAGGGGGAGTGTATGGAGACCCAGGGCAGAGAGGTAGTTGGGAGCCCCATGTTGTGTGGGACAGGTAGGCTTTCGAGGGCTTTGCCTTTTACTGGGCATGAGCTGGGGAACTATCTGAGGGCCCTGGGTAGCAAAGGGACTGATGTAGTAACAGGGTCACATCACTCTGGTGGCTGCATGGAGCACAGCCTGTTGAAGCAGACACCAGCAGGGAAACAAGAAAGGCAAAGTTCCCATGACAGAAGCTTTTTAAGGATAGGAGCAGGAGGTGGAAATGAGTGGTTAGATCCTGAATGTGCCAGGGTTGCGTGACTGATGCTGAGTACATGTGTAGCACCGTCCTCCACCACATAGTGAGTTAGAAATCTTCCAACAGCAAACAAGTCAGCTCCCTTTCATTTGTACTTGTTGGAATCCAGTTTCTTCCCAGGAGAGCAATACTTCTTTCCTGTTCCTTGTGAAAGTGAGGAGGCCACCACTATTACCACTCATTTAATTTTTACCTTTTAAAGAGTTGATGTTGGGAAAGGATTTCTACAAGTGAGTCAATATGGCCATTTTTAGTCACATAGAGTGTGGAGGTGTCATGGAATGAAGCAAGAAAGCAGATCCCTAGATACACTGTCAAAATCACTAAGATCTTGAGAAAAGACATTGCAGAAACAAGCAAGATTAAAAACCTTAAATAATATTAATAATAAGGGGAGTTATGACTCTGCCTCCAGAAGCAGGAACGACTGCACTGTATTCGGTGCCCCTTCCTAAAAGTAGATCTGCTCACATTCTTCTCTGAGGGAAGATTCTTGCTTTGTCTAAATACCAGGATACTGATTCTGAATGATTCACTGGGTCATCTGAGTTTGGGACTTTATGAAGAAAATAAGGGTATTATTTGAAAAGAACCCATCATTTGTTTAAAGGTATGGGATGTGGGAAAGATTGAGGGCAGGAGGAGAAGGGGATGACAGAGGATGAGATGGTTGGATGGCATCACCGATTCAATGGACATGGGTTTGGGTGAACTCCGGGAGTTGGTGATGGACAGGGAGGCCTGGCGTGCTGCAGTTCATGGGGTCGCAAAGAGTCAGACATGACTGAGTGACTGAACTGAATACTGAATGGGTTGCCAAGCAGTTACTTTGAACAGACTTAAATGACAGATATTACAAGGCAACCCAGCAGCATGATTCTGTCTTTTGGTTTTAAGAGCTTAGGAACATGTATCACCCTGCCCTGGTCTGAGCATGTGGCTGGGTGAGCAGAGCACCACATGGATTTTAGTTGTCACCTGCCCCTATAGCAGGAGCAGCAGGCTTGTTTAGGGAACAACGTACAAAACTGTCCTTGCCTATGCCTCCTCCAGCCACATCTTGGTAAAACCCAGAGCTAAGAGCAACCAAAGATCTCCTTACTTCAGTCGGACTCCTTTTTTAAAATCCTTGTTAACTTTTTGTTGTCGTCTGCTCACTTGGGCCCCACTCACCCCAGACCTACTGAGCCAGCAACTCTCTGGGTGGGCCTGTCAATCTGTACTTCAGCAAGGACAAGTAGGGGAAGCGCTGTGAGGGGAGGGCTCCTACACAGAGGCCACATTAATTCACCTAACTCCAGCTGGGCTCACCACTTCTTTTTGTTAAGACTGAGACATTAACTTTCAAGAGTCTTTCTTTTTGTAGTTTCACAAAATTTGGACTTTAAGGTAGATACTTTTTACAATCCTTTCTCTGTGTAATATTTTAGCTATTTTCCCCTTTACAGATCCATTTACATATAAGAACTTAGGAGCTGTAGTTTTCTATTGTATGGCTCTGTAAAATGTCTCTTGCTTCCTTCTCCTCCTTATCTCTTCTATAATTAAAGCCTTCTGGATATTCTAATTTTGAGGTAGCAGTGGGTTTAGGCTTGCCATGTGTAAAAAGCTCTTACTTACAGTGGTGGAATTTGAGGCTTAACAGTAGATGTTTGGTCGATAATTTTGGTTGAGGATTCTGCAAAAATGGTCCTGTAGATGCACCCCTTCTGCTCGCTAACTCTACTGGCTCTTAATCATTCACACAGATCTCCTATAGCTTCATTTTGATCTACTTTATCAGTTACTTTCCTCTTTGACCAAAAAATTTCATTTTTTAATCATCATAGTTTGAAGCTGGAAGGTCTGAGCTTCAGTCCTGACTCTGCCAGTGAATCTGAAACACTGACCATGGCTTGTTACCCCTCAGCACCTCAATTTCTCCAAAAGGAAAGGAAAGAAGATCGGACTCTATCACAGGTCTAACAGTCTGGAATTTGGGAAGTTGTCTCTTGTTCTGTTTAACAGCGCCTTAAAGGAAGGAGAGTAAAGAGGAGCCTCTGCCCTGGGTGTTTCTTCTTCTGATGTCTCTTTTGCTATTTCATTATGAGTCTAAGGAAGTGGGGTGAAAGACAAGGTTACGGAAATGATTCGGCTCTCTCCAAATGGGATTTTTGCACTGTTTCCAAGCCCTCCCTCACAGTGCTTCTCCTACCTGTCCTTGCTGAAGTGCAGATTGACAGGCCCACCCAGAGTGTTGCTGGCTCAGTAGGTCTGGGGTGAGTAGGGCCCAAGACTGCTTTTCTAACAACGTGTCGCTGGCATTGCTGGTTGGGGGCCTCGCTGTGGGCACCACAGCCTCCCCAACATCTCTACTTGTGTGACAGCAACTAAAGTTTTACTGGAGCCTCAGGCTTTCCCAGGTGTCTGTGTAGTGGTCTACATGTCTTAGCTTCTCGGTCTCCACGACAGCCCTCTGGGGAAAGGGAATGTGAAATTACTGTTGTGCAGAGGAGAAAGTCCTGGTTGTGACAGGTTAAGGAAGACTCCTGATCCCCCTCTTTCAGAGACGGCAGAGATGGAAGTCAAACCCTGGCTGTCTGACTTGGAGCTAGTGCTCAATTTCACTTCCTATTCTGTGTTACCACCCTGCGGACATGGCCCACACCCAGGCCTCTGTGCCTTTGCTTCCCTGGCCCTGCCTGGAGTGCTCTGCTGTGGGCTCTGCCGTATCATGCTCAGAGGCCATTTAAAAGGCTCCCTCTCCTTGAAGCTCCTCCAGATTTCCTAGTCTGTTACTACTCCAGTCCGGACTATTGATAACACCTTCCATTGTTCTTTATCCTTGCTGTACTCCATTCGGTCTTGTGTCTTAGCTCCTTGTTTTCCCAGCTTCATTGCACAAGCCTGTGAGCTCCTTAAAGGTGGACACAAATGCTTGTTCATGTTTGTATTCGCTGCTCCCTCCATTCCCAGCACCCAGCAGAGGGCTTCAGATGTACTCACATTCACCACACACACGTGTTGGATTGAACTTGAAAGAAGTGGCTTATTCCTTGATGCAGACTGCACCTCTGGGAAGTCATTCTGCTGGGTGTTTATCAGTGCTTAGGGATAACTCAAGTGGGAGGGAAAGACAGGAAGTAGATTGAGAAGAGGGAGAAACTGGGCTGCATGCAGTCTCAACAAAGGCTTCAGCTGACCCCATGGGTAGCTCTGGAGCTGGGAGGACCCTGTAGAGTTATGAAGAGGGGATGCAGTGGATGAAGGCTGTTAAGGGTCTGTGACTCTTTTCAGCCAAAGTAACGCCCAGAGGAGGCTGACAGCTGTGTCTGTGTTGACAGCCCTCCCAGCACCGGGGGAATGAATCCTTCTGATCTGAAGGGGAGCAGCACAGTGACCCTGGGTGCACCCACTATTTGACTCTACCCGCCCTTTCAGCCCTGGCGCTTCCCCTCTAGTTCCTGCTGCCTGCTTTTTGTATCTTGTACCCAACTCAGGCATTTGGAGTGGCCTCTGGTGTGGATCTCTTCAAAAAAATTAGAGATACCAAGGGAACATTTCATGCAAAGATGGACTCGATAAAGGACAGAAATAGTATGGACCTAACAGAAGCAGAAGATATTAAGAAGAGGTGGCAAGAATACACAGAAGAACTGTACAAAAAAAATCTTCATGACCCAGATAGTTACGATGGTGTGATCACTCACCTAGAGCCAGATATCCTGGAATGTGAAGTCAAGTGGGCCTTAGAAAGCATCACTACGAACAAAGCTAGTGGGGGTGATGAAATTCCAGTTGAGCTGTTTCAAATCCTGAAAGATGACACTGTGAAAGTTCTGCACTCAATATGCCAGCAAATTTGGAAAACTCAGCAGTGGCCACAGGACTGGAAAAGGTCAGTTTTCATTCCAATTCCAAAGAAAGGCAATGCCAAAGAATGCTCAAACTACCCGCACAATTGCACTCATCTCAC
>SJYV01034221.1:0-14389 GCA_006410875.1 Neotragus pygmaeus | reverse complement strand
TCCTGTGGCCACTGCTGAGTTTTCCAAATTTGCTGGCTTATTGAGTGCAGCACTTTCACAGCATCACCTTTCAGGATTTGAAAGAGCTCAACTGGAATTCCATCTCCTCCACTACTTTTGTTCGTATTGGTGCTTCCTAAGGCCCACTTGACTTCACATTCCAGGATGTCTGGCTCTAGGTGAGTGATCATACTATCATGATTATCTGGGTCATGAAGATCTTTCTTGTACAATTCTATGTATTCTTGCCACCTGTTCTTAATATCTTCTGCTTCTGTTAGGTCCATAACATTTCTGTCCTTTATTGTCAGATCACAACCAGATAATTTCAACCTCCAAGTGAACAATGGATAAAATGCCTGGAGTGTGGGAGGGAAGTTGTAGGGTAAATGGTTAACACGAGTTAAGGAACTTCATTTACTGCAGGAAGGTCGGCTTGCTCCTCTCTCTTCTTTTTATGTGAAGCTTCAGGCAATATTTGAATCCCCACTAAAAGCCCAGAGCTGTGTTCTAAAGAAAGGAAACACTTGCCTGGAGAGGGTAGTTGTAAAGAATGGAGAGCAGGGCAAGGTTTATGGTAATTCCAGACCTTTACCAAAGTCGCAGGCAGGAAGAAATAAAATGAACTAATGGCAGCTCTTCCAAAGGAGGGCAGGAAGTAATCCCTTCTGCGTCCCGCGTGAAGCATCCCACGTGGCAGGATTTGGAAGGTCCCTGCTCTGCAGGGCTATCTTTAACTCCTGTCCAGTTGCCAGGCCTCACCCATTTTATAAAACCTGTGAATGGACCGCCCTTCATTCAGGAGCCCCGTGGGTGAGGCTGACCCGGGTGCAGTGAGAGCCGTCCACAGCACTCATCAGCCTGGCCTTTGAACTTGAATGCCAGTAGACAGCCAGGGGTCCTCAGTCAAGAAGGAGCAATAAGCTAAGTAAACAGAAAAATGACAGAGAAAACAGGCCATTCAGGGAGCAGAGGAGAACTTCTAAGGACTATAATTAAGGTCCTCAGATTTGAAACAACCAGTAAGGAAGCTTTCTTGAAAGTTAATGAAAAGATGGCTAGAATTTAAAATCCACAGAAAAACAGCAGATTTGACGCATGGGAAATAAAGGCATGGGAGAAAAGAAACACAACCCTCTAGAATATGGATCACAAAGCGGGCTTCCCAGGTGGCTCACTGATGAAGAATCCGCTGCAGTGCCAGAGATGCGGGCTCGACCCCTGGGTCAGGAAGATCCCCTGGAGGAGGAAATGGCAGCCCACTCCAGTGTACTTGCCTGAGAAATCCCATGCACAGAAGGAGCCGGGCGGGCTATGGTCCATGGGGTCGCAAAGAGTCGGACATGACTGAGCAACTGCATGTGGATCACAAATACAGAGACGAGAAATAACAAGATTTAAGAGGTATGTAAGATGAGCCCAGGAGGGCTAACGTCTGTTTAATAGGACTCACCCAGGGAGAAGTATAAGGAAAGGAGGACAGAAAACCAGCCAGTAATGGAAGACCGACTGCTCGTCCGTGCTGCCGGGTTCCCTCCAACCCCAGGAGGGGAGGGCGTGAACCACAGTCTCCTTCCCAGTGGGCACACTCGCCTTCAGGAGTGGGTGCCCATCCCAAGGCGGTCCCTCCGCCAGGGCTCAGGGACCCCCCCAGACCTCTGGCAGGCAAAATGAATGTAAGTGAATTTAAGAAAGAGGAGAATGTGGGATGTACAAAACTGAGCAAATCAAAGTTAAACCCTAGAGTCGGTCTGAATAACTGCTCACTTTGGTTTGTGTTTTTTATCCAGGAAGGGTCACTGGGAGGCAGGCAACAGAAAGGAGGACAAAGCTGGGGGGCCGGGGCTGTGCGGTGCCAGATCCTCAGCTTGCAGAGAAGACGTCAGGGCGCATCGGTTGCACACGCTGTAACTGTCACACCTGTGCAGCAAACACATTATTCAGTTGAACTGAGTCAGGAAAGGATGAAATCAAAAGGGAAACACCTAGAAGCAGAGAAGGTAAAAACCGGAACCCCTACCCAGGATGGCCGGAATCGCCTCCGAGACACAGCTGAATGCCTTCAGTGCCCCCAGCTAACGCTTTTAGCTAAGTTGTGAAAGGAAATCTAGTCCTTTGAAATTTGAGAAAACAGTGACATAGAAAGATGGAAAGAGAATGGATGGAAAAATATGTACCCGGCAAATACCAACGATAAGCAAGTGTAGCAATATTAATGTCAAACTGAATGGAATTCAGGGTTTAAAAACAGCATTCAGAAGCACAGAGGCGTATTTCACACTTACGTAAAATTCACCAAGGAGCCTCACTGTAGTATCAACATAACGTTGCCTTATAAAACTTCAAGTTACAAGTATGACGATAATGTGATACTTTCTCTTTCTAAATGAAAATCTTTGTGCTTGTCTTAGCAACTGATACATCATGTAGATAATGTACATAAGGGTGCAGAGGGATTTTGGCAAACTCTTAACCTTGATTCCCAAATAAATAGCTGTTAACTTTTGTGTCCCATAAACAGAGAAGCACTTTTTTTTTTTTTTAATGCTAATGGAATATTTGTTAAAATTAAGGATGACTCACCCCAGATTTGGGTTTTTTGTGGGTTTTTTTGGTCTTATGATATCTGTTTATTGGTCTTTGCTGGGGTCTTTTTTTTTTTTTTTGAGGTACAGGTTATATATAGTATTATATGTTTCATATGTACAGCATAGTGATTCACAATTTTTAAAGGTTATATTCCATTTGTAATTATTGTAAAATATTGGCTACATCCCCTGTGTTATACAATATGTCCTTGTACCAAAGTTGTATTTTGCCAATCATGCTTTCTTTTTGTGGTAAACAAACTTCTACCGTCTAGCTACTGGGCACCCCCTTAAAGAGTTATAATTTTTTTGATTGGCTGGAGAACATCGCTGTCATACATAGTAGGTGGTCCGAAGATCTCATCATATGTCTCATCACTGAAGCATCAGGTGGGAGGCGGGTCCCGTTCCTGTTTCCTAGCCTCCTCCTCGCTCTCCCATCTTTGGGACCAGAGAAAACTTGACCTCTTGATCAGCGTCATCTTATCCTTAAGCAAGCCAAGAGAAACCAGGCAAAGTTGCTCCGAGCCTTTTCCACCCCTGGTCCCCCAAATCAACACATGTCCGGGAGCCAAGCTCTTCCCGGTAAATGCTGCCCTCCTGGCCTAGCTGTGGAGCAGCCTGATGCTGCTCTCCTGGTGAATTTAGCAAGTCTCCATACCAGAAATCCCATCCACAGGGATGTACTCCGCCCCTCAGCAGCCCTAGCAGCTGTCCTCCAGGGAGAGGTGGGAGCTGGTGGTGGAGAGGATGAGAGTCCTGTGCAGGCCGCCCTGTTTCCAGCACCCGCCCCCACTCCACACACACACCCACACATCCCAATCAGTTTCGCCAGACAACTTATTAAACATCTTACACGTTTCCCTTAGCGTTCTTATTCCACAGATCAGTGTCTTTCCTCCCTGCCCTCCCCAATACTTCTCTCTTTCTTCATAGCAAGTAGCTATTTATGAAAACTGCCCTAACTGAAAAAAACTTGTTACCCATTTTATTGCTTGTGTGTCCTTCAGAGTCACACTCTGCCATGCCTGCCCACCCTTGTAAGAAGGATTTTATTACATGTCTAAAGCAGACAGCCTTGCTAAACTCTTTCTAAACCAGGAAGTGAAACAGAATTGGTGGTGTGAACACAGTGGGTTTCTAAGCATTTTTCATGTTTCCTTCCATTATGTTGGAGGATAAATTCCTGGCTTAAAGTTAAAATAATTCCTCTAAGCTAATAGGAAATTCAGTATGACTTATCCAGTGAAGCGCTGGATATGAAGCGAGCTTTTTTGCATGCAAAGATGCCATGTGTTTCATAAAAACTGTTCAGATGAATGGTTGAGGAACCTTGGGAAAGATGGAAGAGGAGAAGATACAGCTTAGCGATTTAAATGCAGACGTGTACTATGCGGATTCCCCGGGGCGCACACGCACACCCTGTAACTTTAAAGCTGTCTCTTAGAAGGATGAGATGGAGCTGTGAGCCAGACCACGTTGGTTTGGACCGAAATTCTTACAGAATTATTAAGCCTTAAAAAAAGCAAAGGAGATTTATGCATCTGCATTTGACCAATTTGGTTTGGAATAGGTTCATAATGGAAAAGTAATAAAACCATAAGAGACAGCGTCTTCTGAGTCCAGTCTTGCTTTTAAAAAATCTAAACATGGGCTGCCCCAGTTTGGATAAAATGACTGTAGAAAAATTTCCCGTTGGTAATTTTGGGAGGGTTTTGTTGTTGTTGTTATTGTTTCTTTTTCATTGATTATCAGCCAGTATAAATTTTAAGATTTCTGGCAGATATTTTTTTCGGGAGATGTCAGTCATAGGAAAGAAGAATCCTAAAGTATTATCTGTGGGTGCGTCCCCCTCAGGTCACGCCCCACCTTCACACACACACACACATACACACACACACACACACACACACTGTTTAGCTATCAGTAAAGTCTTTTCTGGTGTAACTGGAGAGCTTAGGGTTTGGAGGGTGAGAGTGGTTGAATGTGTGTGAGAAGGCACCTCCGCCGACTGCCAGCAGCCGCAGAAAAAGCAGGAAGAGGAAACGGATAACAAGCTTCACCTCTGAAAAGTCAGACCTAATAACTCTGATTTCAACAGGAAAACAAAAAAAAAAAAGGTAAAAAAACAACCACCAAAAAACCCCCCAAATCTTTTTCCATTTGTTTTCAACCACTTGAAGTTGTGTTGATATCTAATTCCTTGAGACTGTAAGAATGTAAGCGTGACTAATGGAGGTTGGTGGTCTGGGGAAGGAGAGGCGAGGCGTGTACCCCATCAGGTGTGGCGGAGCCTCCATGCCTGCGGACCAGAGTCACAGCTGCGTTTCCCGGAGGCGACAGCCAGCAGGCTCTTGACTCGATCCCAGCTGCAGCTTTCTTTCCGCGGCCGGCAGTGCATAGCACAGTGTCTTTCACATGGTGAGAACGGGACCCGACTGCAAAGGTGGTGTCTTTTCTGGCAGGGATGCCTGCAGCCTCCCTGGTGACCCCTGCTGATGTCATCAAGACGCGACTACAGGTGGCCGCCCGGGCCGGCCAGACCACTTACGGCGGCGTGGTGGACTGCTTTCGGAAGATCCTGCGAGAGGAAGGCCCGAAAGCTTTGTGGAAAGGGGCTGGCGGTATGGAAATGATTTGCTCTTAATTAAACCTTTGGTAGCAGGCAAATTTTAAAAATCTTAACCCTGTCTGTTCCTGTTCTCCCCTCAAGCTCGTGTATTTCGGTCCTCCCCCCAGTTTGGTGTGACTTTGCTGACCTATGAATTGCTCCAGCGATGGTTCTACGTTGATTTTGGAGGAGTGTAAGTATCTTGCTGAACTTCAGCGGCTTCTAATACTTTGTCGTCGTCCAGAAAGGTATGTCCTTTTAGTCCTTGTGATGAAGCAAAAGAGATGTAGGAAAATACTGAAATCATGTTATCAGATTCATTTCAAAAGGGAACATACAAGTAACCAGAATTCCACAGCTCCTCTATGATCCAGATGTTAGCAGTTTTTGAATGTTGCTTTTACCAAGTTAAACAAAAACCCTCAGATTCTCACTCTATTTTCCCTTCTTGTAGGAAACCCATGGGATCAGAGCCAGTTCCTAAATCCAGGATCACCCTGCCTGCTCCCAATCCTGATCACGTTGGGGGCTACAAACTGGCAGTTGCAACATTTGCAGGGATTGAAAACAAATTTGGACTTTACCTACCTCTCTTCAAGCCATCAGCATCTACCTCACAAGCCATGGGTGGAGGCCCGTAGGAGGCCTGGCACCCACCGGGCCGTCGCTGCGTCTCTGGTGTGACTGTTGGAGAGAACACCCCACCTCAATGGAAACACTTCATCCCTGTCACTTCCATCTCCTGTTTAAATTCAGGTCGAGGCTTTTGATAAGGTGAAATCATTCCTTTTTCTGTGTGTTTTCCTAACTAGATCTTTGTGAAATTATTCATAATTACTCTTTGGGCCTCTTCTCACAAACCTATGCTGGTACCTGACATCTCCTGGGATTTGGCCACCATTAACCCGATCTGGAAGAAGAAGCAAGTCTGAATAGAAATTAAAACCAGTCTCCTCAAATTAGGATTGCAGCCCAGAAGAAGCTACTGAGACGCAATTATGGTGCTCCGAGCAAGTGTTCCTGTGTAGGAGACCGGGTTCATATTTATAAAAAGAGAAAAAAACACTGGAAGAAATGAAAGTATTACCAGAAATAGCCAGCCCAGCTTCAGATTCTAAACACACACTAATTCCGACCCTGGGTTATATTATGAAGCTTTGATGTGAAACATGTTGTTTTGTAATGAAAACCACATTGAAGATGTTTAATAATCATATTCTGTTCCTGGTACTCGGGCTACCACGGGGAGGTCTTTGTACTTTAGAGAAAGTACTCTTGGCTCTACACTCGATGGACAGAGAAACCCAGAGACACAGCCCCGCTCCTGCCTTGGGATG
This sequence comes from Neotragus pygmaeus, assembly GCA_006410875.1. Taxonomy (NCBI): domain Eukaryota; kingdom Metazoa; phylum Chordata; class Mammalia; order Artiodactyla; family Bovidae; genus Neotragus; species Neotragus pygmaeus. Next base: position 7,853 of record SJYV01034221.1, on the reverse strand, counting down.
ACTGCCCGTAGGAGGCACACGTGCTGACCACCGCCTGTTTCAGTAAACACTGCAGAAAAACGCGTGCCCTCCGTTACTGATACCTACCCTCACCCCTCCCAGCCCACCGTAGTTGGCATCCATTTGCTTTTAAAATCCACTTTATCTTGAATCATGGAAAAATACATTGTAATATGCATTTTTATTTAATTTGTGGTGCCTCAAACAATGGTCAGAAGGCTCGTGTGTCTGTGAAGAAGGAAATAAACTATTTTTAAAGCTACTGAGTGTTTTTGCTCTTGTTAGGTCATGTGGCAAATGACTGCGAGAGTGGTCATGATTGGACTCTCGGAGTCTCATTTTGAGGGTGGCTTGTTCATGAAAGCCTGGGTGTGTCTCGTTGGTCTCTCAGGGGGATGTGCACACGCATCTTCAGTATGCCAGTGTCCAGTGTGAGTGAGACAGGCTGTTTACGTTTGATCCCGATGAGTGAGGACCCTAGCAAACTGACTCTTGCTCTAGACATCCTCAGTGCTCTCTGCAGTTTCTTATTGTGAGAATTAATATCGAGCTTCACTGAAGGTTGGGCATGAAAACTTATACAAAATGGCTATGGTGTCTCCTAATCTTCTCTGACTCTTATACCAAAACCATGGACCCACTGTGTGCAACCTGACCCACACCGTAATGCCTAGGGGAAAGGTGTTAGTCTTGAACAGAATTTCGGGTGCTCCTAAGGCTGCAGTTGTGCTCCTAAGGTACTTATCGTCAGTTGAGTTTGAACTTCCTGTGTCTCCAAAATTTGCCTCCAGAAGAGAGCCATTTTTCAGTTCCTGTCTTGCTGTAGGTCCACAGGTTGGCATTCAGAGTTACTGTCCAAAATGGGAAAGTGTAAACACTGTCTGTGAGTCTGCTTTGTTATTGTTTGGGGGTGGTGGTGGTTGTTGTTTTTTCAGTGAACAAAAGCTTTGTTCTTCTCACCAGCAATAGGACAGATATATACATGGCTCCCTCATGGTTTTGGTTTGGCAAACACCAGAGAGAATCCCCTCCATCTCCCTGAACTTGCCCCCCTCCCCCAGTCCCTTGCTCAGTGTGACAAGCAACATTTATATTTTAATCTCCAAGACCAGTCACAAGACCCCACATATGTCATAGAAATTTAGGTGGTGTTACAGTAACACAGCGCTCAAGCTTTGTTATTTTAAATGTGGAGAAAAGTTTATACTCAGGGGAGTGTAAACCCTGCCTCCCTGCCTTTCTTTTCTTCAACTGCTTGAAATTGTATGGAAGATCAGATTTTCCAGGTATAAAGACTGACCCAGATCTCAAGACACAGTGCATTGCCCTGCTTGCTGCTTTTTTGTTTTAATATTTGCTTATTTATTTGACTGCTCTAGGGTCTTAGTCGCAGCCTGTGGGATCTAGTTCCCTGACCAGCGATCGAACCCGGGCCCCCTGCATTGGGAGCTCAGAGCCTGAGCCACTGGACCACCAGGGACGTCCTCCGCTTGCTTCTTTAGGAAATGTTGCATCTGGCGGGAGAGCCTCTTGGCTTCCCTTAGTCCTACCTGGAGCTGAGGAGGATTCTCTTTAGTAAAGGAGGAAGCAGAGAGGTACCAGGAAGCCAGGGAAATAGGCCCATGTGGCTGTGTTCTTTAAAATCGTTGGCTTAGTCTGTTCCAGGGTAGGCAGTGACTGGAGACACACAGGAGGCCCCATTTCCATCTGAGTTGTGCTCAGTGGGTGGTGTGACTGCAACATCCTTGAATAGGACTGCAATCACCGTGCGGTGAAAACCACGTCAAATTTGTTCTGGGTTTTCCTTCTTCCTGAAGTGACAGCACAGTACACAGCGGCGCTGTGGCCGCCGTTTCTGCAGCGGCTCTTTTCGTCCTCCTCGCCAAGGGACTGAAAGCTGAGCAACGCCCACCCAAGGGGGCCAGCCTCCCCCTGCCCCGCCAGCCCTGAAGTCTCTCTCTTTGCCCCTGTCCACTCCTGATTGCTTAGGGGGAGCGGGGGAGAGGCCTGACTTTTGTGTAGCAACTTTTTTTCTAGGAGGGGAAAAAATGTGGAGCTGACCACAGAATGAACACACTGATTCTTGGGTTCCAGCCGTGGCTGGGTTTCTTGAGGCTGGGTGGCACGCTGTCGCCAAGCTCATGCTACACCTCATAACCCACAACCCTTCGCTGTGCTCCCTGGGGTTGCCTTAATCCCAAGCAGCCGGGGTTGCACAGGAGAACATAAGAATCTTGGCACAGAAAGGAGTCATTTAAAATGCTTATTGCATTTCAAGCTTCAGTTTTTACTTAGTGAAAATATTTACCATTGCTGGAAAACAATGTTTAAAATTTTGTTGCTTATATGTTGTTTAATGGTGTGGCTGATGTAAACCTCAGGATGCTTACATTTTGACAGTCTTCTGGAAATGTTTAACAGCACATAACTCAGTAAGCAGGGAATAAGAACTGGGAACAAATTGTGCTTGAAACTTTGCAACCTCCCCCCGGACTAGGTATTCTGCAAGGCATGCTGGAATTCTTCAGGTAGAGACAGGGAAATCTCCAGGTAATGGAATTTGGTGTCTTGTGGCCCCATTCCGCAACCTTGTAGATAAACCCTAAGAATCATCATGTGCCTTTTACCGCAGAAGCCATCCTTGTGGGGATGAATTTGTATCTTTGCCACTGAGTGAAATCCCATTTTCAGTTTGGGGTCATCAAACGCTTTCAGGATGGGGATTTTTCCAAAGATTTTTAAAAAGACACATTCCCTGGTGAGAGCAGTGAAATGTTCTTTCCGCAAATGGTACTGCCCTCAAAGTGTTAAGCCACGCAGTCGTGTCCGATTCTTTGTGACCCCATGGACTGCAGCCTGCCAGGCTCCTCTGTCCATGGGATTCTCCAGGCAAGAGTACTGCAGTGGGTAGCCATTCCCTTCTCCTGGGGATCTTCCTGACCCAGGGACCGAACCCCGGTTTCCTGCATTGGAGGCAGGTTGTCTACTATCTGAGCCACCAGGGAAGCCCCTTGTGGGGGCGGGGAGGGAGGTGCCTTTGCTTTACCTCCTGGGAACAACCCAACCCTCACCAAAGAGTTCCGTTTTCCATGTTNGGGGGTCCTTCCTGGTCTTACCCTAACCCAGCCATCATCCAGGTAAGCACTCTCACATCCTACACCCACTGGGGTCCTTACATCACTGGTTTTGAAATAGGCAAATACTCATGGGCCAGGGTTTTAAATCAAGAAAATTAGGAAGCACATATGTTCAAACATTCAACATCTATTATTTTTGTCAAAAATAAATAAATGGATTCTGAAAGGCAGGAGAAACAAACCCCACCTTTCATGGGAGAAAGGCTTTGGGTCCACTGCAGCTACCTGGCCACAGTCACGCTTAACAAAATAAATGACGTCCTCTTAACATCATCAGACATCCAGTCCATGTAGATACGCTCCTATTATCTCTGGAATGTTTTTTTACAATTGGTTACTTCAAATACAAAAGATCCATGAAAAAGAAAAAAGGAAAGAAAAAGAAAAGTGGAAAGACTTCTGCTTATAATTTTAGATGCCCCTCTTACTTCTACTTTTCTTTTTAAAATTCTGAGTAGAAAGAAGTCATGGCGGAAAAGGCTGACTGTTTCAAGTTTGAGAAGAAAAGGCTGTAAAAATTATCACTGGGCATGTGACAGTTTTCCCAACGTGCATTCAGGACATTGCTTAACACTCACAAGGGCTCTCTGGAATTCTTAGTACACCCATGCTCCAGAGGTGGGAGGCTGGGAACTGAGAAGGGAGAAAGACTGTGAGGCCACGCAGCTGGAAGCTTGCAAAGCCTGAAACCAGAGCTGCTAACTAACCCATGTATGCATAGAAGGACCCACCCATCACCGTGTTCTGGGCAGATAAAGTACATCAACACAGGGCAGCTTTTCAGATATGAACACGCATAACCGGATGGATGACTGTACTATAGCACAGACTGATTTATTTCAAAGGCATAAGCTATGGTATCTGAGATTCTGATTCTGAGAGTATATGTGCTCACGGTTTAAAGAATTATCAATATAATATGTATTAAACTTACACTGTGCATTTGTCTAGACAAGATTAAATATGAGACTGCTACCTATATACTAAGTGTACTCTCAATAGCTGCTGTACATATCGGAGTAATCTTTTACATCAGTAGGTTCAACAGCAGTGAGAGAAAATGTCAGTCTGAATATTTTTTTAAAACCACAGTAAGCTGAAATGATCAATAACTGCTGTTCCGCAACATTTTAATTTCACGAAAAATTTTAGAGCACACAAGATGCACAGGAATAAAACTGTCCCTTCCGGCCTTAGACAGCTGTCCGAGGAGCCATTCTTGAATTTTGCTGGCTTGTGTCTAATTTTTAATCTGTAACACTAATCTTTAACTTCCAGAGTGATGTTATAAACATACACTTCACTTGGACAAAGAGAAAACATAGGAGAAAAGTCTCAATTGTACTGATGAAGCAAAAATGCCCTTAAACAGAAAAAAAAAGGACTTAAAAACATGGAGACTGATCAAGAGGCAACCTGTAGACTTCAAAGTCAGAGAGAAACATGAGAAATTAGGTGAGACCATCAGGAAGCCGTGAGGTACAGTGTTTCTCGATGACACCGAGTGACGAGTGGCACAGGATTACCATTCTCCTCGAGCACACACACGAAGGCATGGGTGTCAAAGTAGAGCTTCCTGTTCCCAGAAGAGGCGAACTCTCTCCTTCTGCTGTCCAGCTGCAGATTCCCAGCACAGAGGCTCAGCTCTAGAAAGGAAAGCACACTACGGTTCAAAACAGGACCTGATGGCAAACAAAAGCAACTAAAAAACGCACAAGGCACACCTCAAAGGCCTATTTTTTAAATTTACAACGGCTTTATTGAGACACACCTCACACACATATGACTCACCCATTTGCAATGCATACGTCAGTTGTTTTCAGTGTATTTACAGAGCTGTGCAACTGACTCACAACTAACTTTAGAATACTTTCATCGATCCCAAAGAAATCCTAGACCCTCTAGGTACCCTCTCTCATTTCCCTACTCCGTGCCCCTCAACCTTGGCAATCCCTTAATCTATCTTCTGTCTCTATGAATTTGCCTACTCTGGACATTTCATTTGAACAGAATCATTACGTATATGATATCTTGTGACTGGTTTCTTTCACACAGAGTGCTATTTTCGAGGTTCACCCCACCGTGTTCTATGTCAGTATCTTTTTATTGCCGAATAATATTTCTTTGTACAGATATACCAGTTGTTTTTTTTTTTTAACGTAGTCACCAGTTAAAGGACTAACTGTATGGAGGTTCTAATTTCTCCACATCCTCAACACTGTTATTATGTCTTTTTTTTAATATTATAATTATCCTAGTGGGTGTCAAGTGGTATCTCTCTGCAGTTTTGACTTGCATTTCCCTGACAGTTAATGATGCTGAATTATCTTTTCATGTGTTTACTGGCCATCTGTACATCTTTGGAGAAATATACTTTCAGACCCTTCGCTTATTTTTTAAAAAATTGGGCTATCTTTTTATTACCGAGAGGTTTTTTAAAATATATATATATCTTAAGTTAGGTCCTTTTGCTTTTGGTATCACAACTAAGAAGCCACTGGCAGATGTGAGCACAGAGACTGACATCTGTTTTCTAAGGGTTTTGCAGTTTCAGTGTTCACGTTTAGGTCTTTGATCTTTGATCCATTTGAGACAGTTTTTGTGAGATGGGGGTTCAACTTCATCCTTTCACATGTGGATGTCCAGTTCTCAGAGCGCTATTTTCGCCCTTAAATTGTCTTGTGATGACAAGACAATTATCTGTGGATCTTCCAGTCTATTCCCTTGATCTATATGTCTGTCCATCTGCTAGTGCCCCATTTTCTTGATTACTTGCAGCTCTGTGATAAGTTTTGACACCAGGAAGTGAGTTCTTTTTGTTCTTTTTCAAGATTGTCTCGGCTATTTTGAGTCCACTGCATTTCCATATAAATTTTAGGATTATATCATATCAATTTCTGCAAAGAAGCTCCTCAGAACTGTGATAGAGATTGCATGAAATCTGTAGGTCAGTTTGGGGAAGCAGTGCCATCTTAAAAATATTAAAGTCTTCCAACCATGAACATGGAATGTCTATTTATTTAGGTCTTTAATTCCTTTACTAATGTTATATGTAGATTTCAGAATATAACTTTTGTGCTTTTGTTGTTATTGTTAAATTTAAGGATTTTATTCTTTTTGATGCTATTGTTACTGGAGTTGTTCTTTAGATTTTTCAGACTGTTCATTGCTAGTATATAAAAATACAACTGAGTTTTGTTTTCGTACAATTTGTATGTTGATCTTGTATCCTGCAATCTTGCTAAACTTGTGTATTAGCTGTGAAAGTATTTTAATGAATTCCTTAGAGTTTTCCATGTACAAGGTCATGTCATCTGTGCATAGTGATAATTTACTTCTCCTTTTACAATCTGGATGCCTTTTCATTTTCTCGTCTAACTGTACTGGCTAAAACTTCTGGCACCGCATTCAGTTGAATAGTGAGAGCAGATCCTTGTTCCTGACCTTGGGGGCAGAAGAATCTTGCCTTTCACCGTGAAGTATGAAGTTCACTGTGGGTGTTTCAGATGTCCTTCATCAGGTGAGGCAGGTTCCTTCTGATCCAGATTTGTCACGAATGGATTATGGAATTTCGTCAAATTCTTCGTTTTTTCCCAGGATCGTGTGGTTTCCCTCCTTTACACGGTGAGTGTGGTGTGCTACACAAATTGATTTTCNAGCAGATCCTTGTTCCTGACCTTGGGGGCAGAAGAATCTTGCCTTTCACCGTGAAGTATGAAGTTCACTGTGGGTGTTTCAGATGTCCTTCATCAGGTGAGGCAGGTTCCTTCTGATCCAGATTTGTCACAAATGGATTATGGAATTTCGTCAAATTCTTCGTTTTTTCCCAGGATCGTGTGGTTTCCCTCCTTTACACGGTGAGTGTGGTGTGCTACACAAATTGATTTTCTGATGATAAGTGAACCTGCTGTTCCTGAGACGGAAGCCCACTTGGCCATGGCGTTGACTCCCACTTACATATCGCTGGATTTGGTTTGCAAGTATTTTCTTTTCTTTTTTTTTTTCCAGGGTCTTTTATTTTTGTTTTGTTTTGTTTTTCAGGGTCTTTTATTTTTTTTCAGGTGCTAGTATTTTCATAACAAATTTTTGTCTGTAGTTTTCTTTCCTTGACTTTGCAAAAGTCTACCTTTGGGGAGACATGTTCTAACAATTCATATATTACGTGTTACATGAATTTTTGTGTTTAACCACAGATCCANGTTTTTCAGGGTCTTTTATTTTTTTTCAGGTGCTAGTATTTTCATAACAAATTTTTGTCTGTAGTTTTCTTTCCTTGACTTTGCAAAAGTCTACCTTTGGGGAGACATGTTCTAACAATTCATATATTACGTGTTACATGAATTTTTGTGTTTAACCACAGATCCAACCTGTTTTGCAAATTTGTTTCAAGATGCTCATTTGATTTTTTTAATTTTTTTGGCTGCTCCTCATGGTATGTGGGATCCTAGTTCCCTGACCAGGGATTGAACCTGCAGCCTCTCTACATGAAGGGTGGAGTCCTTAAGCACTGGGCAGCCCAGGAAGTCCCTCCTGGTGTTCATTTGAAGGAGGCAGCACAGTAATGGTTTCCTGGTTTTTGTATTCCACAAACCATAAAAGCAGTTTTAAAAAGACAGGGAACAACTGCAAAATGAACTTGTAATTTTTATCAAGAAAGGCCATTTAAACATAATAGTTTCTTATTCTTACAAGCATACTAAAATTGACAGCAAAAGA
>SJYV01034213.1:0-59917 GCA_006410875.1 Neotragus pygmaeus | reverse complement strand
CAATGGACATGAGTTTAAGCAAGCTCCAGGAGTTGGTGATGGACAGGGAAGCCTGGCATGCTGCAGTCCGTGGGGTTGCACAGAGTTGGACATAACTGAGCGACTGAACTGACTGACCAAAACTCTATACCTTATTCTTTGTGCTTTAAGACTTTAAGAATATTTACTCATCAAGAGTCCAGAAAGCGAGTGAAACATTTGTGAGGGAGGAAGGCCGAGAACACGTCCCTAACCCAGTTTGGAGAAAAGAAAAAGGAAGGATAATACCCAAGGCCTTCTGTTTCCATAAATTTCTTCCTAAGCAGTCAGCTATCTGAGGCGGAGTTTCTGGGCACCACTCGAGCAAGGCCCAGCCGTAACAGCAGCACCTTAAGGTACTTCAAGGCAAAAGAACCCCAGCCTAACTGAAATACTACAGCCGGAGAAAAGCATGCAGATTCCCCTCAGATGGTGTCTCCGAACCCCCTGGGTTTTATTCCTAGGATGGTGGGGGAGATAAACTATTGAGCCACAGCTCCAACTTGGCAACAGCTTAACTACTGCAACCCAAGCCCCGCCTTTCAGGCCTGGGGCAGACTCAGATCTACCCTTTCCTCTAATTTCCAGCCACACAATGAAATGTGGCATAAAAGATATAAGGCCCTCTGGGGACTCAACGCACTGCTCAGAGATTGTCCAAGGGCAGGAAAAGGTGTCCTGGCTGCAAAGTAGCCCAAAAAATGGAAGAAACTAGCCTAAGACTGGCCTCATGGCCTGTGGCTCACAAATCTGGGCCTCAGAGATGAAGAAGTGTCTCTGGGACATTTGGGAGGAAGAAGATAAGAATACATTCCTAGGAAGAGTTGTCAGTTTTGTCAGAAGAATCCATCTCAAGGTTTTCTTAAGATCAGGGCTATTTTTGTTGCCAAGAGAAGTGAAGAGCAAGAAATTACAGTTCAGTCCCAGGAACCCACATAGGAAGAGGGAAAGGTCCAGCAGGATGATTTCAAATAGTAGTATCTTAGATTTGCAGATCCTTTGAGGATCCAGGCCAGATTTAAACTGTACAGTGGCCCAGGTTTAATGACTCATCCATCATCCGTGCTAATCCACAAGAACTCAATGAGGTAGTAATTAAAGCAAGTACGGGTTAAAAGGGGGCTTCTTCGGTGGCTCAGTGGTAAAGAACTGCCTGTAAAGCAAGAGCCACAGGAACTTGGATTCAATCCCTGGGTCAGATCCCCTGGAGGAGGGCATGGCAACCCACTCCAATATTCTTGCCTGGAGAATCCTATGGACAGTGGAGATTGGTGCGTCATGGTCCATAGTGTTGCAAAGAACTGAAGTGACTTAGCACACACACCATGTATGCACGGTTTAAAAAGGTTAAATAGGAGTTCCCGGGTGGTCCGGTAGATAACAGTCCATCTGCCAATGTTGCCAATGTAGGAGACATAGGTTTGATCCCTGGTCGGGGAAGATCCCACGTGCTGAGGGGCAACCAGCCTGTGCACCACGACTGCCAAAGCCCAGGTGCCCCCGAGTCTGTGTCCCCAGCAAGAGAAGCCACCACAGTGAGGAAGCCTGGGCACCGCAAGACAGCAGCCCCCACCTGCTGCAACTAGTGAAAGCCCACACAGCAGCAAAGACCTAGTGCAACCAAAAATCAATAAAATAAAAACACTTTCCCCACAGATACACAACAGTGGGGAAAAAAGACCCCCAATTCCGACTGCTTGTTCACCACGGGAGAAAGCCGAAGCAAGCAGCTACTGAAACGAAAAGGAACAGCTGGCAAAGGCACCAGCAGCCCCAAGGCTAGACGCGAGATCTACCCTGCATGGAGGGGGTGTGGTGAGGGGGTAAGTTCCCTCTGCACTGGGAGAGGTGAACTAACTTCCAGTGACCGTGGCCCTGCCCACCCTTGGCTCTGGCGTCCTAGAGAAAGGACAGTGGCTATGAGAATTAGGAAAATGAGTGGTTAGGGGAAAAGACCCTCCCCACCCTAAGTGCCATAATATTTCCTCCTATTTGGGGCACAGCCAGTACACTTTAGTTGCATGTGTTTGTGAACCATGTGTCCACGTTTGCACCTCTCAATGGCTACCCACTCCAGTATTCTTGCCTGGAGAATCCCATGGAAGGAGGAACCTGGTGGGCTGCAGTCCATGGGGNCCAGTACACTTTAGTTGCATGTGTTTGTGAACCATGTGTCCACGTTTGCACCTCTCAATGGCTACCCACTCCAGTATTCTTGCCTGGAGAATCCCATGGAAGGAGGAACCTGGTGGGCTGCAGTCCATGGGGTCGCAAAGAGTCGGACACGACTGAGCCACTTCACTTCACAGGGACACAATGAGGCATTTGCGCCAACATCCTTAAGCAGAGCAACTGGCCAACAATCCAGAGACCAGGCCACCGCTGCCACAGGCCCCCTCCCACACTGGACTGGACAAGGTGAACCAAGTTCAAGACGGGCAGGTGCAGGGGTGGCTGGAAGAGGCTCACAGATCTGACACTGCAGGGAAGACAGAACCTTGAGTGCAACTGAGAAAGGCACTCACAATGCCACAGGTCTCTGGACACGCTGACCAGACTAATGGTGGAAACAGGCTCTAGACCTGGATTGCCAGAACTTAAATCCAAGTTCTTTCTATAATCCTAGACTTGCTACTTAACCTCTCTGAGACTGTTGCCTCATAATAAGCTTCCTCTTAAGAGTTGTTTGGAGTAAATGCAAAGCACTTAATTGGTTATTATCACAGAGAACTGTGATGTGTGCAAGCAAAAGACGTTCCACCCTATCCATGAAGGAAGCTAGAGGGAGAGCACTCATCACTTCCTCTTCAGTCTTTAGGGAGTCCAGCTCCCCCTTTCTTGCCCAGCTGTGGCACCCAGACACAAACCTGCTCAAGCTCTGCCCTGGGGGCTCATCATCTCTCAGAGCGAAAGTCTTTCCTAAGTTATCAGTTTCACCATTTCTGCCTTTGCTGACTTACGGGGATGGGGCATAACACCAACCCTAACAGGGGCCATCCAGAAATCCTCTGGCCCTATGCCGGCACTGTTTCTTGAACGACTGGTGACTGCTAAGGCAATGAATGAATGGGGACAAGGGCAGAGGGCAGTATGTTCCCAAGAGGAGCACACCATTCAAATGCAAGCTTACACATATACAGGTCTGAGTGTGCGCTCAGTCACATCCAACTCTTTGCGACCCCATGGACTGCAGCCCACCAGGCTCCTCTGTTCATAGAATTTTCCAGCTAAGAATACTGGAGTGGGTTGCCATTTCCTCCTCCAGGGGATCATCTCAACCCAGGAATCAAACCTGCATCTCCTGTGTCTTCTGCATGGGCAGGCAGATTCTTTGTCACTGAGCCATCTGGGAAACCCACACATACACATGTTTATTATTAAACGCCTGTGTACATGTCAGGCACTGTTGCTAGGCACTGGGGGCAGTTTCCTGTCCTAACTTACCATTCTGTGAGGCAAATATTCAATAAAAGAGTAAGCAAAGAAACTGAGATAAAGTACCACAAAATATACAATCTGGGCACAATGGCAGGGAAGAACGGGGTCGGGGAGAGCCCTCTAACACTTGATTCTGAACCTAAGACTTGAAGGTAAGAAATTAGCCTTAAAGTGGTCAAGGGGAAGGTCCTTCCAGGTAGAAAGGCCGAGAGGCAGGAAAGTGAACAGGATCTGCAAGAATGGCCCATGTGGTTAGAAAAAATGTGGATGAGGGGAAAGAGCCTGAGATAGATAGGGAGGCGTTGAGCTATGATGGTGTCTGATTTCCATTTTAAAAGGATCAATCTGGCTGTTTTATTAACTAGATGGTAGAAGCAGGCACATTATTTAGTAAAGAACTTAGGAAATCCAAGTGAGATGATTGATGCTGGCTCTGACTCGAGTACTACTGGGAATTCTGAGTAGACCCACGACTGACTGAATGCAGGTAGAACCAACATTACAACCATCATTTCAGCCAGGTGCATCACATCATGATATTCCTCTGCGTAAGAACAACGCAAGACCACTTCTTTCAGAGTAAAGGCCAAAAGGACCCCTCAGATGATCATTTAACTCTCACCTCTTCTACCTACCCCACCCTCCCCCAGCACTCTGGCCTCCTTACTGTTACAATCTGACCTTGAAGCCCTTGCTCAAGCTGTTCTCTTTACTTGGAATACTAGAGGACTGTCTGGCCAAATTCCGCCTCATTCAAGACTGCTTAAATCTCAGTATCAGTATTCTGCACACATACACAGTCCTCTAGCTCTCCCAATCCTTACTCAACCTTACCCTTTTTAATACAAAGCTCTTTATTTCCTAACATACTATTTGCTTATTTACTATGTTTATTGTCTCAGGCTGGAGTAGAAGTTCCAGAATGTGGAGACTCCATTAGCTTGGGTGATGAGATGAGACTAACAGAGGAGAAACCAGCACACAACCACAATGGACAAATAGCAGAGCCTTGACCTTTTAAGTGAAAAAAAAAAAATTTATTTTGGAAAAAAGTAAATAAATTTCTTCAGTCAAAAAAAAAAAGATCCTTTCATGATTTAGCATGAAATCACTAGCAACATCCTATGGAACGGTAGGGGTGAATGCCTGATTAAAAGTTTAAGAGGAAATGAAAAGCAATTATTACACAGGGACAGAAACCATATAAAATATTTTTGAGTTTTGTACAAAAGGAAGTGAAGAAATAAAGTGGTGATAACCAGCAGGGAAAACAAAGGTATTTTTTATTATTTTTTTTGTAGAGGTACTGAGGATTGAAGACATGTTAAAAATAGGAATAACAGAATGTTTGTAACGCAAATAGGACCGACTTAATAAGGAAAATGGATGACCTAAGAGGAAAAGAACTACAAAAGCAAGAGGATGGGCCCTCATGCATACGTAGAACCACCAACCTTAGATAAATGCAGGTAACTGGGATGCTGGAAGGTGGGTAGGTGTGCTGATTAATTCTCTTCGGACTGCTTCAGTTTCTTCTGCAAGGTATGAAGCAGGTCATTCATTAGATGAATAAGCAAGACAGGAGAGGAACTGAATGGGAAGGCAAATGGACCAAGGACCTATTTTCCAATTCTGCCTGGCAGAATTGGAATTATGGGTCTACACAAGATAATAAGGTTTGTAATAACTTATTTAAAATGAGTCACTGAGATTGTTTTTCTCCAGTAACCTTCAGCCTCATCAGTCAGATAAATGAATAAATGAATTGTATTTAATCTGGGAAGTTTTGCCAAGTATAATAAAGCCTTGGGGCTTGCAAGAAAAATGGTGCAGCAAAGAAGTGAGTGATTGGCACAGTTTTCAAGCTGGATAAGGAGGTTAAACAGTAGAGAGTGAAGGACACTGAGAAGTAAAATCAACAGATTGTTTAAGTTCCAATAAGTCAAAGAGTTGGCATACTAAAGAAAGCGATCTGGAAAGACAGATGATGGCCGAGCTGACAATAAGAAATAAATTACAAAAGATGAAAAGGACGGCATTTTTGAAGGGCTGTCTCCAAACCAAAACAAACCCCCTCCCCACACTTCCATTTCAACCGGTGTTTTAGTACACCATGGAGGTGCTTTACCCATTCCCCCTTGGTGAAAACACGACCAGTCAGATTTCTTACCCTTGTTATCTTAAGAGACATTCAACACTAAAACCTAAAAAAATTTGCTTAAAGAAATTGTTTTATGACTGATCTATGACTGACTTTTGAGGATGGGATGCCCAGGTACTATTTATATTCAATTTATACCTAAAATTTAATTTATATTCGATTTATATTTAATTACTATTTGTAAAGCAAATCAGTATGGTTCTAAACAAGACTCAAAATCTGAAGTTATAGTAACAGGTTACCTAAGTTAATCTCTGATGAAAAACTGGACCAAACAGTAGAAATGCCTGTCTACACATACCAAGTCAAATAGTGAAATCAGGGGTTTAAAAAACAAGAAAACCTATAGCTGACCTACACAACCATCACAGAAAACCAGTTGGGTAAAGGTTAAGCAAGTCTTCCACCCAGTAGAAAACATGGGGGAGATCTCTGCTGAGGCCAACATAATGGCCCCATAACTTGGTAAGTCCAAGTAAGGTATGTCCTGCAGCCAGAGAACTTACATACATATTCTTGGCCACTGGACCACCAGGGAGTCCCTCATATAGTAAGCTTTAAACTCAGTCTGAGTCATTCCATTCTAGAACTCAACCTTCTCCTGTTTCAACCGAGAGTACCATTCTCCAAACCCAAGTAGAAAAGCAGTGCTGGGAATTCCCACTGCCATTGTTTCCAGGAATTCCTAGCACAAGACCACATGGAGAATTCTAGTACTAAGTAACCTTTAGGAATTTGCACCAGAATGTAATACCACAATCCAAATGGTCTACCTCTCATGATTCTATGCCCCTAGAATCTAACTTATTGCTGACATCGCTCTGGAATGAGGAACCCGGTTTAATCAAGCATTCACCCAATTCAACCCCAATTTTGAGGGTGTCTGGAAGACTTTTAAATCAAAGTTAAGAAGTCTGACACCAAATCAATATCCTGAAGACTGCATTCCTAAGTCCTCTGACCTCCAGAATAAGGCTGGGTCAGATGTGTGGAGACAGTAAAGCCTACAATGCGGGAGACCTGGGTTCAATCCCTGGGTCGGGAAGATCTCCTGGAGAAGGGAAANCAAATGGTCTACCTCTCATGATTCTATGCCCCTAGAATCTAACTTATTGCTGACATCGCTCTGGAATGAGGAACCCGGTTTAATCAAGCATTCACCCAATTCAACCCCAATTTTGAGGGTGTCTGGAAGACTTTTAAATCAAAGTTAAGAAGTCTGACACCAAATCAATATCCTGAAGACTGCATTCCTAAGTCCTCTGACCTCCAGAATAAGGCTGGGTCAGATGTGTGGAGACAGTAAAGCCTACAATGCGGGAGACCTGGGTTCAATCCCTGGGTCGGGAAGATCTCCTGGAGAAGGGAAAGGCAACCCACTCCAGTACTCTTGCTTGGAAAATCCCATGGATGGAGGAGCCTGGTAGGCTGCAGTCCATGGGGTCGCTAAGAGTCGGACACAACTGAGCAACTTCACTTTTTGCACACCCAAACTGCCAAGGCAGAAAGCTGCCTGTGGAGGCAGTTAGGACAGGCACCCATTCATCTTTGTATTCTTCACATGGTACTTACACATAGTAGGCAACCAGTGAGTTCATCATGGAGTGCAAAGCAAACTCTCAGGTGAATGCTAACCAGTTTACTGAACAGGATAAAATGTGGAAGGCTATATGGGGCTCCCCTGTGGGCCAGTGGTTAGGACTTGGAGCTCTCACCCCTGAGAGCCCAGGTTCAATCCCTGGGCAGGAAATAAAAATCCCAGAAGATACAAGGCACAGCCAAAAAAAAGGCGAAAGGCTACAGAAAGCCAATTTATTAAAGCTTCACTTTAAAAAAACTATTGTACAACTACTGAGGCTAAGTGATGACAGTGTAACTTTAATTACAAAGAGAAGAGAAACTATGTAGCCTCAACTCAGATACACCTGATTGGAAGTTTACACAAAAAATAATTTCAAACACTATAAGACTGAAATAGCAAGTTAAACTCAATCATTTCAAAAGACTTAAGGTTTCAGAACTTGGGTCTTTTCCCACTGTAGGAATACACCAGTAAACCAGCACAGATTCAGTCATGAAAAACTACTTGTCTGTTGCAGGGAGATCATGCTCTCAAATGGATAAAGACTCCCTTTTCAAGTTTAACCAGACAGCATGCTTTATAATGCAAAACTATATTACCCCCTATACTCCAGTGTGACATCACCATCCTCACTGACCATTCCCACATAAAGAAAATTACTCTACTTGACACTCGTAGAACACAAGCTCTAGAACTACACCTAGGTACCTTTCAGAGTATCACTCAAAATGTTTTGTTGAATCAAGAAAGTTTGCTTCCATCTTTTGAAGTTTGCCAACCCCACCCATCAGACCAAGGGGTGTTTGATAAAAATAGAACAAAGCAGGCAAACCCTCCAAGAAGTGGCAGAAATCCAACCCAGCCAGGGAAGATAAAAGACAGATGCAAGGAAAGGACCTAGCCTAGAGGTAATAATCCTCTTTGTTGATCACTTATCTGTAGGAGCTAACAGTTTAATCTCAATTCCATCAAGTTTTCCTGGAACTGCTGTCCTTTTTTCTCACCAGAGACAACTTCCACATTCAATAAAATGGTGGCTGGGAGATAAACACATAGAACACCTCTCACAGGGTTTCAGTGAGCAAATCTCCAATAAATTACAAGTTGTATTGATCGGTATTTCCATCTCAGGGGCTTCTATGAATTAGAAACTAGTAGGAAAATCTGAGATTACCAAAAATTAGCTAATTTTTCTTACCTCCCAATACCACAATTCACCTAAAACCAGAATGATTGGCATAGTGAAATATTAGTCACTTAGTCATGCCCAGCTCTGAGATCCCCATGGACTGTAGCCTGCCAGGCTTCTCTGTCCATGAAATGATCTGGGCAATTATACTGGAATGGGTAGCCATTCCCTTCTCCAAGGGATCTTCCCCATCTAGGGATTGAACTGGGGTCTCCAACATTGTAGGCAGACTCTTTACCAACTAAATCACCAGGGAAGCCCATAATGCTTGGCAGTTAGGTGCTCACGATTCAAATGATGCTAGGAAATGCCCTAAGCAGACACAACCCCACTGTATTTACGCTGAAACTGGAGCGAGAAGGTACAGACAAAAAGCACCTTCAAGACAGTCTATTTTGACAGATGCACAGAACTGAGCAGCAGTGGCTCTTCCCTGTACCCTGCCCCCCGACCCATCCTTGTTGTTACGTAATCTAAAGCTCCCTTCCCGGTCCTTCTGGGCCTATCATCCTAAAGACAATGAGGTACTAGTGGGACCACTGAGGTATTCTTTGGATTCCAGCAGAACTATACATTTGGGGGCTTCTCTGGTAACTCAAAAATGATAAATAATCCGTCCACAAGGCAGGAGGATTTGGGTTCAATTACTGGATTGGGAAGATCCCCTGAAAGGATGACTACCCACTCAGGTCTTCTTGCCTGGAGAATTTCATGGACAGGGAAGCCTGGTGGGCAACAGCCCATGGGGTCACAAAGAGACATGACTGAGTGACTAAGCACACACATACAGATGGTGAAAGGCATCAAAAAGCTTTACTTGCTGACCTACAAAATAAGCAGAATGCTTTTGGAGCCATAACTTAATTTTCCACATGTCATGAAATGAAAGCTGACCTCCTGGTCCCTCAAACCCTTCCTTTCCCTAGACCTATCCCTTGGAAAATAAGTCAAGCTAGATGTAGTGACTGGGGTGGTTTGAATGGTAGTACCAAGGGGTGGATGAGGATTGTTTTACAAGCATGGAAAAATCCCACATTTAAAAACTGCTAGTTGGTACGTGGTTTTATAACAAAAGTGTGATCAAGTGAAGGAAGTCTTTAATGGAGTAAGGCTGCCTGCCTGGGTTCTTCCACATAACCTCTCTCTTTCCTTTGGCACCTATAAATTCTCTCTATAATAAAGAAAGTAATGGCAGTGATGTTCACCCAGAACTGAATGTCAGACTCTACCCACTCCCCTTCTCTTCTAGGGACAAATAAAGAACCCAGACACAAGTCTAAGTAAGAATTCTCTCAAAGCACACATTTCCTAAATTGAAAAACCATTTATTTCACCGGAAAGAAAAAAGTGATTCAACTCTGTATGTGTCCACCCGCTACAAGCCTTTGGGTCAAACAGACTCAGGAGCGGTGACACAACACCCACGGGAAGCAGGAGGTGAGCGACAGCACCCCCCACCCGCTTCTGCACACAATGAAGATGCTGGGAGGAGAGAGCATCATGGGAGCTAAGGAGTACTGAAGGACAGAAAGAAATGGGGACGGGCAGGAGAAAGGAAGGAAGAGGGGGTCTGAACTTTGCAAGATAAATTTTAAGGTCCACGTTTCCTGAGGGACTGAATGCACAGAGCTGTCCCGGAGATGGGGTACCTCGAAGGGTGTATTCTCATGCACAACCGCAGCTCGGAATTTCAGCCCACACACATCCCACCTGAAAGAGAGGAAAATACAGGGGCTTTACAGCAAAGCTCACAAGGGCGTTTCCACTTAACCCTTCAAAGAACATCTATAAAGTATGGTAACTTGACACTCTTTAAATTTACTTGTATCCATCCACAGTATCACAATAATCTCTCAAAGTGAAAAAGAGCCTGAAGGCCAGAGTAACTGGGATGGTCAAGCAACCTCAGATTGGGCTCTTTTCTCTCAATTAATTGGCAAATTTTCTTTCATGATAGTAGATAAGACACTGCATTTCTCTTGATGTTAATATACCAGCATTCCTCAAAGAAGGTAATTTCCACATTTACAAACTGTCATTGGAAGGCAGGAAAAAGGAAAAGGTTCCAATTAGCTCTCTGGAAAAAAAAAAATGTTTGAATCTTGGGGCTACAGGTTAAAAACCATTTAAAGTCTAGGAAAAAGTAACATCAATTTGAATAAGTTGTAAAACCTGAGGGCATCCAACTCTGCCTACGGAATAAAAGAATGTACTGGAGAGCACGTGTAAGCTAAACATCAAGTCTCTCAAATTTCTTTTCCACTAGTTATTTCCTATCCCAAAACCCTGGGCAAGTCACGTATCTTCTGCCCTAATGGAAAAAGGTGGCAGTACCACCCATCCTGTTACCTCAGGATCATGTTCAATGGTAATGTCTGGGCCACAATGAGAGCTACTCAAAACAAAGGGTGTTGTGAAACACCCCTAAAATACAACAGCTATCTCATACACCTAGAGCCCAAAGCTGGCAAGCACCAGAAGAGAATACAGTCAAGTAGAGCCAAATGGATCATGAGACTCAAACTGTATAGGAAAAAGCCAGAGGACTCGAGGTACAGCTGGTGGTTCAAGAGTGTTGTTAATTGCCCAAACCTGGTGGTAAGATGAAGGGAGTGATCCGATCGCTTAAGGCAAAGCTCCCAAACTTGGATTTCAACATCACTGAAGAGTAGAACTGGCAGGGGTGCATACCTTATTTACATTATTATGTACCTTAAAGAGGTGGAGAGGATGTCAAATCTAACACTGGGGACAGTGGGGGGGGGAAAAAAACTTTAAAAAACTAGACAAAGGAAACAGGCTCTCACAGAACAGATTCAAAGATAAAGCAATGGAGTGGGCATCCTATTCAGCTCAGAGAATGAATGTGAACTGAGCAGAGAAGTTGAATTTGAGTCTATGCCTCAGACTCTGTGTTGAAATTAACTTCATAAATTGAAAGATCTTTTTCTACTCCTCTCTACCCCAACTTACCATCAAGTAAGTTTTTTCTCTAAAGCTCATAGGGGATAACTTCAGAAATGTCAGAAACACACTGCTTCAAGATTAAGATGATACCCTTGGGGTAGTCTTCATAGTAACTGGAACTTGAGCAGTGATGACCAATTAACTACATTACAGATTTTAACTGTGCAGGTCCTAGCAGACCTTTCTCATAACATGAAGCAGAAGAGGAACCCTGCAAACATTAATAATGTCATACACCTAGGAATTCCAACAAAGGCTCTGAGAAACGACACACCTGGGTCTGATGTCCGGATTCCAGGTTCAGTTCAATTACAGCACACAGATGTGACCCGAGATTCATCACGTCACACTGTTTGCTTTTCCAGACACAAATGGAATCAGGTTGACTCCTGGGACTAGGAGTCCTGGAAAAACAGCCATGGCGGCTAAAGATGTTTGTCTATTTCAGAAAAATTAAATAATTAGGACTTCTCCCTATCCCCTGAACCATTAGCAACCTTACCCTAACCCTGCAAAAGCAAGCAAGCAGGGCAGCCTAATTGGAGCCTTTAGGCTGCAGGAGGGACAGCAAAACCAGAACCAGGGACACCCCACCGCTCTCACCTCAAGCTTTAAAAGGCTGAATACCGCGCCCGATCCGCATACTGCTCCCGCTCATACCGGGCCATGTCGTACAGGGAATTCCGCGCAGCCGACGAACCTTGGGACAACTCACTCTCATGCCCGTAACCGTAGCCCTCTCCAACAGTAGGGACTGGGCCTGTAGCGCGACGCAGGGGGCTCCGATCCCGCCCGTAATATGAAGAGGAAGCTGCAGTAACGGCAGCAGCAGCTGCTGCAGCGGCAGCAGCAGCAGCTCCCGAGGTCGGCAACAGGTGTCTATCGTAGGGATCGAGAGAGGTGGAGGTGAGGTGACTGGCCATGGCTGTGTTCTGGACTTGTGGCAGCTGGGACAAGGTCTGCTCTGCGTAATTATACGCAGAGGCAGCTGCAGCAGCCACCGCCTCATAGGACCGGGCAGCACGGCAGCGCTTGTAGTAGGCATCGAGCGCTCCGTACGCGTTGTTGTAATACAATGAATCCCCGTAGCCCATGGTGTAAGGTGTACGCACTGCTCCGTATTGCTCATTATATTGCTCGGTAAAGTCTGCCACGCGGCCCGAACGATCTACTGGACACTCTTTGGACCAGTGCCCCTCTTTCCCGCACCGATAGCAGCCGCTCTGGTCTCCCATCCCGGGCGCAGTCCTAAGCCGGCTGGTGGACAACTGCACGTGCATTCTTTTGCCTTGAAGAAACAGACGCAAGAAGGGTTGCTATCACTCTTCGTCATAGCCCCAGCCCCTACCCCAGACACTGGTCATAGCTGGCTTTACCTAGACAACTCTAATGCAGGACTCACTGCCATTTTAAAATGTTTTTTTAAAGGTCCAGTATAAATTCAGTATGATGACCTGACTTCAGGCAAAGATAAATGAAGAAATGTTTCCGCTCAAACATCACTCTAACCCTTAAGAGAAACTACTCTCATTCAAAAATAGGCATTTCATTCTTTGTCAAGTAACTATGGACACAAACTGCTTTGAACAGTGACTCAATGTCAGAAGACACAAGTAAGACTGCTCTACAACATTCTGACACCTCCAACCTTCACTATGAAGACTCTTGAATTCATTAAGCAGGAAAATGCAAAGGTCAGTCCTCTGCATCACCCCAAAATCAAAGAGCAAAATCAATAGAGCAAGACACTGAAAGTTACCACTGGTAGTGATACAGACTTGATCCATGGCTGAGTGCTGTAGGGAAGTTTCAAGATTTTTTTTTTTCGGAGGGGGTGGGGACTCACAAATGCGTGAAGAGGGGCAAAATACACGTTGAAGGGCTGCTATATCCTTAAGTGGGTCTTTTAAATTGCTAGTTCTGATATTCATTATAACAAGAATTCTTTAAAATCTTCAGTGACCTCTTAAAGTAGGGGGTCAAAGAAAATAGGGCAGGCAGTTCACAGGATGGCTGAATTTTCAAAAAGGGTATTATGAAAAATGTGGAAGAAAGGGGGGAAGGATAAGAAAAGCGGAGAATGACTACTTATGTTAGTGGATCAAACTGTTCATTTCAGCAAGATTAAAGTACTTTTCTTCAAGAAACCCAAGATCCTAACAACATGTATTTAACACTAAATTTTGGTTGAAAATTAGAATTTGTATTCTGGAAATGGGAAAATATTACTTTTGAAAACCTAACAGAAGAAACATTTCTTAGAAAGTTTAAGTTTTAAACCTTCTCACAGAAGCAGTTTCTACCTAACATGATCTACCATTTTAACAGCAAAATTCCAGCAAAACCTTTCCAATACAATTGGTTATCACGCCCCTAAGCATGCAGATAGCAAAGAACAGTGGCCCCATGCTTAATCAGCGGGGTAAACAGACAGGTCAGGTCATCTATGCACCTAACATTACAGAAGAGGGTACAATTTCACCTACAAAATTCAAGGTAAATTCTGAAAGACTAGAAAAAGGATAGGGGATGGAAGTATCAAACTATGAAAAAAAAGTTCTGGTTCAAACAAAGTTTCTGGTAGGTGCAAGTTGCCAGTTAAGAGATAGGATATGCAATCAAGTACTTTTAAGTGCTAACCCACGTTCCTTGCATTTGCCCAAGTGGCCACTTTGGCACCTAACAAAACCAGAGAAAACAAGGGCAATTAAGGAACCAATCATGTACCTTCCAGGTATTAATGTCACCAATAAATATCCTGATCTGAAGATTTGCCAGGAAAAAAAAAATTCCCCAATAATAACTAAGCATCAAAGAGCCTACAGTTCAGAAGCCAAGAGTCACAGTCCAAGGATTTATCCTGTATTAGCTCACACTGTCCTTCCCCTACATGTGGTAGCAAGGAGACACCACCACCTCTTCTGTAACTTGGTTAAAGTGTAGAAGAGTGTTAAAAAATTAGATACCATAAACCCTCCACGAGAGCAGCCTTTGTGCCCAATTACACTGTTGACACAAGGTAATTCTCAACTTACCAATTATAAAAGGAAAATGAGACCTGAGAGACCTGTGACATTTGTCTTTAATAATGCACAGCAATACCCATGACAGAAGGCACCCATTAACTTAGGGGGAATGACGATCAGACTTCCAGGTCTAAGAAAGTTTAATTTATGTAAACATCAAAGACAGCCAAAATGATTCTTAAGAGGAGTGCTCAGGAGAAGCAGCAGCCACTACCTTGTTTGGCTAAAAAAGTTGGAATGTAGGTTAAAAATATAGCAAGGAGTTATGGGAATAACCTATAATTTAGAAGCAGCTACAGCAAAGGGGAAAGGCTCATTACCGACTTCCATACTGGGAACCCAAAGCAGATGGGAGAAGACTAAGGTTAGCCACTCATCATGGTTACCATCCCTTTCATGACTGCCACTCTTGCCACAGAACCTCAGATCATAAACCAACAAAATATACTCCAAATAAACTGTCATCCATATAGCATGCTGCCTTCCAGGCACACAATTACTCTAGTCAAGGCTCCAAGATATCACCCATCTAAGTGGTCTTTTCACCAAAGACGTGAGAGCCCACTCCTCAAACCAGCAAAAGGCATCAACTTTATCACCCCCTCCCTGATGACTCCCCCTCCCCTGCAAATCCCCATACCTTCTCCTCCTCAGACACTCCTGAAACTATCCTTTAATCCTACAGTGCCCTCATCCTCCAAACAGAACCTCTGGTGCATGCATATTAAAAAAGCAGTAAGAGCTAAAGCCCTTTAAACACACTAGCTCTCTAAAGACTTAACAATTAATTTTATTTTCTAAGAAGCTATGAGTTGGGATGAAGTTGGGAAGCTTAACTGATATTTTGCTCCTGAACGGGTGGCTTAAGCCAGCTTTTGCCAGGTCCTTCATATGCAACATGGTGTGCTGAGGCAATGTATTTCAGAGTGAAATACCGTTCTGCGCTTTACTACCACCATTACTACTACTGCCAAAAAAAAAAAAAAAAAAATCTTCAGTGGAAAGATTTCTGCACTAATAGACAAAAATACCTAGGGGTTCCAATCTAAAGCCAAGTGATTTTTCTCCCAGACTTGATTTGCCTGAGGTAAAGCCTCTAAATCCCATGCATTCTCCATTTAAGTTCATCATCCACTCTTAATCCTCACCATCCATCAGCCAACCATCAGCTGTATCTACCCATGACCCCTCCCCCTTCTACTTATCCAATCTATTCTCTACACAAAGCCTTGTGTTCAGCCCTCTTTCCCAAAGAGGATGGTTCACCTTGAAACTCTGTGTTGTCAAGGCCCCTGATGGCCTCCACTGCATCCTCAGCCCGCTCCATGTGTACAAAGGCATAATCTTTCACGATGTCACATTCGATGACTGGACCGTACTCCTCAAACTTGGCTCGGAGCTCTTTGTTGGTACAAGTAGGGCTGATGTTGCCTACATGTAACTTTGTAGAGGTTTTGCTCTTATTCTTGCTGGCTTCCACGTTGATATTCACCCCGTGCAGCTTGTAGTGGTGCAGGTTGCGGATGGCATCCTCGGCCGCCGTCTTGTCCTCTATGTGCACAAAGCCGTAGTTCTTAATGATGTCACATTCCAGCACCTTCCCATACTGCTCGAAGAGCGAGCGGATCTCCTGCTCTGTGGCCTCCCGGGGCAGGTTTCCGATGAACAGCTTCACCATCTCGGACACAGCCTGGGCGAAAAGAAACAAAATTTCTAACAAAGGATCTCGGGCCCACAACAGCTTAAAAAAACCCCCAATACCGCCATCTCCTTTCTGTCTGGCAAATATTTCCAGTTTCTCTCACGTTCCACACAATCATCAAAGGGAACCGGGATTAAGAAGGCCCCCTATAGAACCAACAGATACAAGAAAGCATCTGTAATAAAAAAATCCTTGGTAGACACAACGGTTTCCTAAGACTTGAATAGTTTTAAACTGTAATGTAAATGAAAGTGAGGGCACAAATGTAGTCCAGAGAACAGTGGATTTTCTTACTATAAAGACAGTCAGGGAGACTTCCTTGGCGGCTCAGTGGTTAGGACTCCACGCTTGAACTGCAGAGACCTCGGGTTCAATCCCTGGTCGGGAACTAAGATCCGCAAGGCGTGCGGTAGAGCCACCAAAATATTTTTTGGTAAAGAAAACAAAGGTCTATCTGGATTGACTGTCTGCAACTATGCACTGTCTCTGCCTCTCGTAACCGAAGAATCAGCCACCATTTCCGGAAAGGTGGACCTTAAAATTAGGTTTTAGGGTTTTCTTTAGAAGCAGTTAACCGCTGACTTAGGCCGAAGAGCCAGGTGTTCCGAGAGCACGTAAGTGCTAGAGCTGGGAACGCCTCTCTTGGGGTGCCGTCCTACAAATTCCTGGAGAATTGGGGAAATGCATGGTTGGAAAAGGGGGCCTGAACCTCATCGGCCTGACAACCAAGTGTCGGGGCCTGAGAGATCCTTAAAACGTGGTTAATTCCTAAATCTAACGGAAGCGCGGTTACTCGATGGAAACCTCGAGGCAGCAGGCCGAGCCCAGTCGGGCAGAGAGCAGGGTGGGGAGAAAGTATGATATTCTCAGGGGAGGTTGTGGGGGAAGGGCTGCTTCAGGCTTACCGCGCAACGCCGAGCACAGAGGTCGGCTCTCAGTGACGGGTGTGGAGGCCACTACCCCACAAGAATACCCTTGAAGCCCAAGGAACGAGGTTTAACAAGATAAAAGAAACAGTGAAAAGGCTCGGAGTCTCTCACCCGCACGAAAAGCAGCAGATGCTCTTCCTCGCGGCGCGGACGCTTCTGACAAAACGCTAAAATGGCGACGGCCGCAGTAGTGACTCTGGGTAGAGAGGGGGAGGTGAACCTACCACTGGATTGGCCGTTCAACAAAATAAAAGGCAGGCGTTTCTGTAGATGCTCTTCCTGATTGGTTACCACGAACGCCAATTACCTGAGGCCGGGAAGAGGTGGAAACGTCAGTAACCCCGAGCGTTTATGCGAAAGCCAATGACCACCACCCTCAAGAAACCGAGGTCATTGATTGGGTAGGAGGTCGGCATGAGGGCGGACCTACCAACGTAAGCTTCGCAGGCGGGGTTCCGCCCGCCATTAGGCGGAGCGAGTTAGGACTCCGGTGTGGCGGTCGGTGTTTAGCGTCATGGCGCCAACTTTTGTTAAGTTTCCACTTCTCGCCAATCCACGTGCGTTCCATTTTGCCTTCTACTGCGAATTTCTCCCTCTAAATTACCAAACACCACCCCTTCGCAGCTCGGATGCTGCGGACGGACGCTTACGCAGACCCAGAAGCCAGGTAAAAAAACAGCGAAGCGTCCCATCAGAAGAAACCAACCTCCTCCTTCGGCCGAGTCCACAATGGCGCCCTGGAAGTCCCAGAGCTACCCTCCAATTAAAACTGCTTTCATAGGTGGTGAAAGGACTCTCAAAACGGTTAATGGGCTCAGCTTCTATTAGGCTATAAAGGTCCCCAAAGTCGACTCGGTTGAGGGTTCTCTCAAGAAACCAGCCTCCTGGGATTCAAGATGAGGAAAAGGTTTCTCTGTGGAGGTTGAGAAAACACCCCCACCCTGCCCTGAGAAAAAAACTAGAGCAGCGAAGTTTTTTGTTTTATTTTATTGGGCGCCATCAGTCAGAGGTGTTAGGTTTAAACTAGAACCGACCTTAGAGGGAATAAAGAAGCTAATATATCACAACCAGCTAAATAAGCAAAAATACAATCCACAACAGCGTCCTCCAGGGCGTCCATTCGGCTTTTTAAAAAATCCTTTGGTTCCTTCACATTAATCCCATATTATGAATATGACCCTTTGGCAAGGCAGTTCTTGAAGAGGGAGTTTAAAGGGGAGAATGGAAGAACTTAAAAACATGATAAAAGCAGTGGTTTGAGGAAAGGGATCCTCAGGAGTGGAGATAATACAAATAGAACACAGCACCGGTTCAAAGGAGCCCACCACCCCCACCCCCGGCCAAAAGGGGTGGGGATCATAGCGAGAAAAGTGAAGTCAAAGTAGAAACGTTTTTAAAACTTGACGACTCAGAAATAAATAGTGGTCAAGGATTTATGCTAGGGTTCAGTTCGGTCATGTCCTACTCTGCAACCCCATATGGACTGCAGCACACCAGGCTTACTCTAGGGTGGTAAAAGATAATCTAAAAAATGTGAAAATGTTGTATTTACAAATGTGATCATTAATCTTGGTCCATTTTCATTGTGCATCCTGATGCTGACACTCCAGCTGTGAGTAAAGGGTAAAGGATCAATGATGGAAAAAAACCAACTGCATGTTAAGTCTGCTGCAAGTTGGAGGCAGTCACAACTCCATTTGAGCAGGGAAACACACCCGGTCTAGAAATCCTTTAAGCTCCTTTGTTCGATCTTCCAAAATTTTTGCCTTGGAGTGGCCTTGGAGATAAACCTTTCAAAATACCAAAGCATATGAGGTCAGCTTACTCTACCAGCAATCTCTCCAAGTCCAAAGGTAAAAAACTGGGAATATAAATCTCAGGATCACAGTTCAGGCCAGTTTGCAGACCACCAACCAAACCCACTCCCTAATCTGATTTACCTTTTGAAAGCCCTCTAGATTGAGTTGTATTTGATTTTGCTCCAACTGAGCAAACCACATTAAGTCATTTAATCAAATCCATTACATCATGGGCTTTAAATTAAAACCCATGGCAATTGGGAAAGCTTCAATTCACAGTACCCAATCTGGTTGTTGCCAAAATCTCCAATCTCTTTTAACAGTGCTCCTACCACCCCCACACACACTCCACACCCCACCCCCCACCCCAACTAGGCTCCTGCACAGTAGCCTATGTCCCAAGCTCATTCAGGCTGAATGAAATGTTCTTTTTCTCCAGGTCCTAAGCTGGTCACCCCATCTAGACATCTCCCCACTCCAACCCTACATACACCTTGGAATTCTACCCCATGAACTCCAAGGTATTTTTCCAAATACTTACCACCACTTGAAATCCTATTTGTTCATTCATTTTCTCACTTCCTCCCACCCACTGCCCCCAGCAAATACTTGTTCTACAAGGGCAAGGACATTTTCTTATTGCCTACCATTGTTTAGTTGCTAAGCCATGTGCGACTCTTTTGCAACCCCGTGGTAGCCCGCCAGGCTCCTCTATCCATAGGATTTTCCAGGCAAGATTACTGAAGAAGGCTGTCATTCCCTTCTCCAGGGGATGTTCCTGACCCAGGGATCGAACGCAGGTCTCCTGCTTTGCAAGCAGATTCTTTACCATCTGAGCCTAAGTCTCATCAAAGGAAAATGCATTTTAGAAACAATGTGTGCCCTTCTGCACTAGGCATTTTAAGAGAATGAGTATGCATATTATTTCTCCTTCCTAATGTTTTCCTGTGTTAAAACTGCACCTGGTACATGGCAAGCACTCAAGTATTTGTTAACAAATGGATAAATGAACGCATGAGTTAAATTCTTGATAACCAAGAGGAAAGAAGTAACTTTGAATTTTTAGTCAACACCAGCTTGAAAACATGGACACTTAGTACTAAAAACAAGCAGATGCTCAAAAGCCAGGGGGAAAACTTATTCTCTGGAGGTGTTCAGAGGGAGCCACTAGGCCTCCAACACCACTGCCAGCTACACCCTCTAGTTTCAGTTCAGTCACGTCCGACTCTTTGCGAACCCCATGCACTGCAGCACGCCAGGCTTCCCAGTTCATCACCAACTCTCGGTTTACTCACTCATGTCCATTCAGTCAGTGATGCCCTCTAAGCCTCCCATTAATGTCTGGGGAGGTCCTCTATCTTCTAGCACCAGGGATCAGTTTCATGGAAGACAGTTCTTCCACAGACCACGGCCCTCTAAGCCTCCCATTAATGTTTGGGGAGGTCCTCTATCTTCTGGCACCAGGGACCAGTTTCATGGAAGACAGTTTTTCCACAGACCACGGCTTGGGGATGGATTTGGATTCAGGATGATTCAAGTGCGGTACACTCACTGTGTACTTTTTTTTTCTATCATTATTACATCAGCTCCACTTCAGATCATCAGACATTAGATCCTGGAGGTTGGGAGCCTCTGCCTTACCCCATACCTTTCTTCTCCATACCTAGAGGAATCTGATCCCCAGGATACAACAGTGTTGTCTGAAACTAGAGGTGATCAAAACTGCTATGGTCCAGTGGCCTACATCACACTTAGGTACCACTTACTACAGAAGTTTCCTTCCTTCACTGTTACTCACATGCTGCACTCACAGCCATATCCAAAGTTCTTTCCTCAGCTGTGTGCTTCCAGTAGGCCATCCCAACCTCCCCAAATGTTTTAACTCCTTATTTCTGAGATGGCTAACAGTGACTATATATGAGGCCCTATACCTGATACATGCTATTTGCTCCTTCCAACAGTAGTAGTACAAGCAAAATCCCGGATGGCTCAAAATGGCTGATTCAATTCCTTGATCCACTTTTCAGCCTTGTGAAGTTACTTAACCTACACCCTCAATTTCCCAATTAATCAAAGGTTTATAAGTACCTAATACATTTATTTGAGTTGCAATAGTAATGTTCAGTAGATGTGAGCTATTATCTCAATTTTATAGATGAAAATACTGAGGTAGAACTCCTGACATGTCCAAGACTACATGGATACGTGGCAGAACCAAGATCCAAACTCAGAAAGTCTGTTTTTTTAATATTTATTTATTTGGCTGTGTCGAGTTGCATGAGCTCTCTAGTTGGGGCACACAGCTGAGTTGTCCCACAGCATGTGGGATTTTACTTTCCCAACTATCATTCAAACCCAGGTCCCCTGCATTTCAAGGCAGACTCTTAACTGGACCACCAGTGAAGTCCCAGGAAGTCTGACTTGAGAGCCAGCACCCTCAGTAATTCTGCCAAGTCAGTTTCAAAGCAAATTCTAGCTCCACAGTTTTCTCTAGCGGGACTGCACCATCTTCACTCCTCCTTTACCTACAACCTCCCTAGCATTAGTTTTTTGGGGTTTTTTTGCCTCCCAGGACATACGGGGATCTTAGTTCCCCAACTACGGATCAAACCCACACTGCTCTGCAGAAGTGCAGTGCAAACCACTGGACTCCCAGGGAAGGCCCTGGCACTGCTTATTAACTGTATGTAACTAATTCATCGAGGTAGGTCCTGCCTTCCCTGGGCTACCCATTCCCCAAGATCAGCCCAAGGGTTGATCACTGTATTTCACCTCAACTGCCTCAACACTATTTCCAGCACTACAGACATACCGTATTTCTAATGATTTACAGACTTGAAATCATTTTAAGAACTTTTTTTCCTGGAAAACTAGATTCTACCCTTAATGATCTTTTAAAGGCACCTAAAGAAAGAAAGAAGTTATTTTCCACCTATCCTATCCATCTTACCTTTATTACCCAAACCTCCTATTAAACACACTACATACTGGTCCATAAATCGAGGAAATTTATTTTCAGTATGACATTATAGTCAACTTACTTGGCTTAATAGGACAAAATGACTGGAACCAACTGTCTGTGCACAGACTTTGGCAGAGCTTAACTAATGGACAATGACTAGAAGGGCAGCCTACTATAGAGGCTGACCACTCAGTGAGTCCCATTACCGCCAGTATAAGGGTAGCAGCCCCAAGCCCACCCCAGACAATCTGAAACAAGGTCCAAACCTCAGAGAACAGACTGATGAGGTGAGAAGACTTTAGTCTTGTTCCAGGAATAAATCATTTAAAACTTCTCCAATGAAGGTCAAGTTAGAGCTGATAGATCAGAAGTGCAAGGACCTGAAGGATACTGTGAGCCCATATTCCCACCCTCTTTTCCCAAAACACACATTAAATGTCTATCCTCCCATTCACTGAACACAACCGTCTTCAAGTTACAGGGCCCTGAAAATCAGAAATCCACAAAAAGCAAAGTAGGAGAAGCGGGCTACAGGATTAACACAGGTAGCATAATTTAAATAAAAAAGGGGAAGAGAATTTTAAAACAATCTGCAAAGAAGAGGAAAATGACAAGTGATTTGGCTTTAGAGCCAAACCAGAAGCCTGGCAGCAGAGGCAGCAAGGGCATCAGTACCTAGAGATGACGAGTTGAGTGATCATCTCGGCCAGGTTGCTCTGAGGAACTTAAGCTGTAATAAAGAAATATCAACACTGGCCCTGAGAGCACAATAGGCTATTTTCACATGAACTGTGGGACTGGGACAGTGGCTCAACGCTCACTGGAGAGAAAGATGACAGAA
Organism: Neotragus pygmaeus; assembly: GCA_006410875.1. Taxonomy (NCBI): domain Eukaryota; kingdom Metazoa; phylum Chordata; class Mammalia; order Artiodactyla; family Bovidae; genus Neotragus; species Neotragus pygmaeus. The sequence goes on along the minus strand of SJYV01034213.1, from coordinate 37,303 downwards.
AGTCATGCTGACAAAGAATTACACAGGCCACAATCACAGCACTACGCTTAAACCACCCTTGATTTCCATGGAAATAACCAGAGCTAAGTCTGTTAGGTTGGCTCTGTCACAACCCCACTCTCACTGCAGAAAAGTGACAAGAAACCTATTAGATTCCCCCTCCTCCCAGTCCTTAAAAGAAATGGAAAGCAGCAGCAAAGCAGTGAGCAGAAAGAAAACAGAGCCATGGCCTCCGCACCCTAGATTACTCCAGTTTGCATCCACAAGTAGTTCATACTTAATACAGAGCATGTGCTTTTGGCCCACTGGGCAGAGGGAAGAGAACACTGGGGACAAACTGTTGGGTCACAAGCAAGTTCACAAGAAGCCAGTGGAGGCAGAAGAGAACCAACCTGAACTCCACTTGACAATACACCTCTCCCAAATCACCTTGCCCAAAAAGACACCCAAATCAGATCTCTAAAGCCCTCTTCCCAAAGGAATGTTAGGGTTCCTGCTACCACCCTACCCAACCAGTCTCCCATTCACCCATCAGGAAGCCCAAGCTTCCATCTTGTCATGGCTAGAATCATCTTATTTTGTGCCCAGGTCCTCTGAACCCCTAGTCCCAGAGTAAAAATATAGAAAGAATGAATTCCTTATTATCCCAGCACCCTTCTTAGTTATGCTTGCACCTTGCCCCCGTCCCATGGTCTACCGTAACACTTTCAAATATAAACCCAGCCAGAAAACATCTGGAAACCTAACAGATGGAGAGAAGGAATTTGCAGTCGCCGGTGACTATGATGGCAGGGGTTGGCAGGACGCAGGCAGGACGCTCCAGGATGGTGTTCAACAGGCAAAATACCAGGTCTATGGCCAGAATCCTCCTATAGTGGCTTCCAAAGGTCCCAACCACAAAGACACTGCCACACAGTTAACATGACCCCCCGAACCCAACTGACCCCTTTCCAGGTCCCAGCCCCAGTACTCAGTGGAGCCCACTGCCTGAAGGCCCTGCTAGTCTTCTAAGCACCAAAGCAGCCCATTTCCCACTTCTCACCAGTGTCAAACCCCAGAACCACCCTGCTGGAGTCCAGGTTGTTTCTGAGTTGGAGACAAGTCAAGGAAAACAGCCAAGCATGGGCAAGGAAAATGGGGAATAAATTTACTGCATTTTGGTGTGATTAACCCAAGTCGAAGCAACTTTGTCCAGATTCTCCAGTCCTTAAGATGGCAGACTAGCAGAGAAAGGAGGAGTTAAATACCTCCAGCAGCAGAGAAATCATTCTAATCCCCAGGCTCAGACCCCTTTCCTCATCTGCCCTGGGTCCTCTGGCCACCTTCCTGTCATGTATTCCTGGATGTCAAACTGGCTTCTCTGAAACAGTGCAATCAAGACAATGACAACCAGGTTTCCAAACTGCAAATCGCCCCAAGTTTTATTTGTAGTCCATACAAAAGGGAAAAAAAATTAAGGTTTTCTAACACCACCTACTTGGGGAGATGGGGAAGTGCACTGTGCCGCACAGCATCAGCTAGAACATCAGGGGTCAGTAGGGACTGGACATGTTCCAACCGACTGTCCCAGCAGGAGCTCCATCTCAACAGTCTACAGAGGGACACAGTCAGGGCCCCCTGGACACCTGGCACAGCTTGGCGCACAGGAAATGGTTAAGCTAACCCTTTCCTGGCCTCCCTCACATCTAAAAAGAAAAAGGCGCCGCCGACCTCAGCTGCAGGTTGCTTCCCCATCCAGACGACCTTAAATATCGCGCACAAAAATAAAAGGGAGCCAGGAAAAAAAATCAAAACATAAAAGAGATTCCCATCCTAGGGAGATGGGGCAGGGGAGAGGGGAACCGCAGATCTAGAGCCAATGGCAAGATTTGCTGCTGAGGCGAAGGAATAAAGTAGGTTACTGCCGAACACTCAAAAGGATCATCTCCTGGGGAAGGCCCACATGGTAGAGGGGATGAAAAACCACCAACAGGAGAGGTACGGGCCAGCAGTTATAACCTGGGTCTGCACCCTGCCTCATCTCTCCTCTCCTTCCCTCTCTGTGGTGCCCCATCCCAGGACGGCCCTACATGCGGCGCTGGTAGCCAGAGTGCATCTGAGCTGCCCGCAGGTAATCATTATAGGAGCCCGAATAGCGTGCGTAATCGGAATGGGCATCGGGCAGGCGACGGTAATCCAGCGAGGACTTTGTCGGCGAGCGGCGGAACGAAAGCTGCGACTCTGATAAACGGCGGTAATCAGAGAGCTCGGCTAAACGCCGGTCGGAACCATACCTAGTCGAGAGAAGAAGACAGTTGGTGAATGAGACAATCGAGGGGAGGGCTCCAGGTGGGCACTGGGGAAATGCCAATGGGGGCAGGGAGGGCGTAATCAGACTGGTCTCCATCAAACAAGATTTTTCAGAAGGCTCATCACCTTATCCAGGGCAAGAAATCAAGCCTGGTCCAACTGTGGGAAACCAAGTCCACCACTGAAGCCCTCCCTTCTGAACTGGCCAAGGTGGACGCTGGCCTACATTCCCAAACCACAAACAAATTATCCCCACCCCTGGGCCCTGCAGAGAAAAGACCTTGGTTGTTTACCAACAGAACGGCGGACGAAAGCAAGGTCCCCAATTTCCCAAAGAGTGGACGCACCACATACACCCTGCCTTCAGCCAGTGAGTGCCAAAGGGACTAGTCTTTCAAACCCACCCCCACCAAAGGCCAGGACAACCACGTAACAAGCTTAAGGATCCTTGAGAGAGTGGGAGAGGCTATGGGCCACGATCTTGCAGGCAATAGCTCCAATAGCACTTGGGCTAGCCTAGACAGGTGACACTTCTCCCAGCCTGACTAGCTGGTACCACCCCAGGCTGAGCACGAAGCTCCACCTGAACCCTGGTAACCAGAAGTTCACAGACATCACCCACTTTGGCCTCTGGACATCCCACAGGAGAAGGCCAAGGGAGGGGCCGATGGCTCCAGTTTCCCTCCCATGCCAACCTCAGCCCCTTGCCCTGAGCCCCAGCTGGGGGCAGAGGCGGGGGGGCATACAGTACCTTTTCGACATGGCGACAGCCTTTTTGTACGGATCGTCGTAGCTGGCCCGGGGTGGGGAGAGGCGGGTACGCTCATAGGGCGGCGGGGTGCTGTTGGCGTTGGCAACGGCCCCCTGGGACATGGACAGGTAGGCTGCAGACGGCTGACCTGTCCCGTCGTAGGCATTGCCCGGCTGGCCACGGTAGGAGGCAGCAGCCTGAGGATGCTGCTGTGCAGCATAGGAAGCAGCCAATGAGGCTGACGACTGAGTGCGGTAAGGAGCTGCCAGAGCGGCAGAAGGTTGGGCCCCATACGCAGCTGCAGCGCCATAGGAGCCAGTGGCCGCAGCAGCTGACTGAGCCCCATAGGAGCCTGACAGGCCCATCGATGCTTGGGCTCCATAACTATTCAGCTGGGTCTGAACAACTGGCTGGGCCCCATAGGAGCCAGCCATCGGGGTGGTGGCTTGTGCGGCATAGGCAGCTGGCTGGCTCGCGTAAGCAGCAGCTGTAGCTGGTTGTGCCACATAGGCAGCAGGTTGGGAAGAATAGGAAGCAGCCTGCTGTGCAGCATATGGGGCAGACTGGGCATTATAAGAGGCTGAAGGCTGGGCATTGTAAGAAGCTGCCTGGGCCCCATAAGCTAATGATGAGGCTGCAGACTGGGCCCCATAGGAGGCTGCCTGGGCCCCATAGGAGCCTAGGGAGTTAGCTGCTCCCTGGGTATTGTAGGAGGAGGCAGCTGCACGAACCCCGTAGGAAGAAGCAGCCTGTGCCCCGTAAGAGGATGGTTGGTTACCATAGGAGGCAAGGGAGGAGCCCTGAGCCCCATAGGAGTTGAGCGAAGAAGCCGCAGCTGGCTGACCCCCATAAGAGGAGAGGGCTGAGGCCGAGGGCTGGGCTCCACCATACGGGCCAAGCGAGGAAGCTGCAGCCGATTGGGAGCTAGGGCTAGCCAGCTGGCCCCTGTATGGGGCCCCAAGGGAAACAGAGGGCTGAGCGCGGTAAGAGGCTGCCTGGGCTGTCATGGGCTGAGTCCGATAGCCAACACCCAAAGAGGCAGAAGGCTGGGCCCTGTAGGCAGCACCCAGTGACACTGAGGGCTGGGCCCGGTAGGTGGCTGGCTGGGCCGTCAGAGGAGCCACATATGAGGCTCGGGGAGGTGAACGGCGCAGGGGGCTGCGGTCGCGACCAAAGAAGGGTGGTGTGGGCTGACGGGCTTGCCCATCAAAGCCACCAGTGCTGTTGCCAAAAGCCTGCTGGTAGTCGAAGGTGGCAGAGAAGCCACCAGTTCCAGGGAATGCTGTATCCCCAGCCCCTGGTTTCTTGGTCTTGTCCCCAGACTGGATAGCCAGGCCAGGCCCCTTCTTCTGACCCTTGGTTGAGAGTTCCACGTTGATGCGCTTGCCCTTCACTTCTTTGCCGTTGAGCTGCGCGATGGCGGCTTTGGCATCTGCTTCCTTCTCCATGTGAACAAACGCGTAGTCTGATAAAGCAGCAGACAGAGGGTTAGCAATTAGGGGGGCAGGGCATGCTACCTGATGGGTCCCAAATTGGACACACCAACAGCATCCAGCTGTTGCCAGTACCACCAGGCCTTCAAACCCTCCTCTCCAGGAGTAGGTCATAAAACATGATTCCCATATAACAAAGCTTCTGACTGTCCCAAATAGTCAGCTTTGCCTATGGCTTTCTTCCTGTTCTCCCCATTTCCCCTGCCACCTCACCCAATTGCCTGCTCCGAAAAGAGAGCAAAGATGAACTGCAACAGAGGATAAAAATCTTCACTAATCTTTATTTCCTATTAAGTACAAATCCGCAGACAAAAATGCAGAAAGCATTCTTGGATCACTCCATTATTCAGTATTCTCTAATCCAAGACCACCAAACACTTCTGTTCATCTTTGAGGCTTAACTCTCAAACACTGGAAATGACCATTTATGTCTGGACATGACCCATGTCTCAGGCCAGGGTCCAATTAAGGTAGAAGAGCTACACAGCAATACACAATCTGTGATAGACCTCCAATATGATCTCCCCCTTTCCCTCAGTACTTCTCAATTCTCAAAGCATTCCCAGGCACAAGATCCCATCTGGGCCTCACAACAATCCCTGGAAGCAGGCAGAGCAAAGGAAAGTTATCTCCATTTTACAGGTGGGCAAACACACTCAAGAGAATTTATATGGCTTGCCCCAAATCCACTTGTGAGATCCAGAAACAGAATCCCAGCTCTCCATGCCTCCTCACGACACCAGTCTATCCCTAAGAAGTCAATGTATAAGGCAGGATTGTATTAAGACTAGACACTTAAGCTGAGAAGGGGAGACGCTGGACCCCATGAAAGCCAATGAAATGTGGGAATGGAACTGAGCCGCCCAGTCTAAGCCAGGCCTTACTCAATTCAGGCACAAGCCACCCCCCACTCCTAGGCAACATTACCTCCTCCACTAATACTCGTATCAAGAGACATCCCTTACCCCTTGGGCTTCTGTTCAGAGAAAAGATTTAGTTTCTCAGCCTCATGGCAAGAAGCTGCAATGTCTACAACTACCAGGCTCTGCTAAGAGGTTATCCCGCAGGCCCTCAATCAGGATCTGAATGAGCTGTAGGAAGACAGGCTCTAAGTCAGGATGTTGATCTCAAAGTCCTACACAGAACAGGAAACCTTCAAGAAAGGAATAGGAAGAAATTCTTGTCCAAATCCAACCTCACATTATCGTAATAGTGCAAGGAGAATCTGAAGAACAATTAGATCATGCCCGTGGTAATGTGGGTCATGTACTTACCACCACTTGAACCTGAGGCTACTTTTAAAGTATCAGAACCCCATCTTTCTCACATCACTTTAGGAAATGAAAAATTACCTACATGAAATTACTAAGGTTCCATTCTTGATTTTAAAAAATCCTTTTAAATGTCCTCTAAACAAGGGTCCTAATCTTCAGAAACTTTCACACTGGGACTGGCTCTCTAGCTACTTCTATAAAGCAATCATTTTCCTGGATGTAATGCAATGCGACCGAAGTGACTCTTACACAAATGAGAATAAAGATATAATCAACAGGTAGAAGTCAGAAGTGTGGTATGGCAAAAGAATTCTGGAACTAGATGCTAAAATTTAGCCTCAGTTGAAGATTCGGATCACTGACTTGCTTTAAGTTCTTACAGAACTTAAAGTTTATTTCTCCCCTTGACAATCTGTCCTGCCCACCTCAGAGTTACAAGAGTCAACAAATGTGCTTAGGCACTCACTCATGTCCAACTCTCTGCAACCCCATGGACTGCAGCCTGCCAGGACCCTCGCTGTTCATGGAATTCTCCAGGCAAGAATATTGGAGTGGGTTGCCATTTCCTTCTCCAGGGGATCTTCCTGACCTAGGGATTGAACCCAGCCAGGTCTCTTGCATTACAGGTGGATTCTTTACCATCTGAACCACCAGGCAAGCCCAAATTACTCAAATGAGATGATAAAAATGCCTTATAAAGTATAAAAATGGAGAAGGAAATGGTAACCCACTCCAGTATTCTCCTGGGAAATCCCATGGACAGAAGAGCCTGGGCACAACCCACAGGGGTAGCAGAGTCAGACACAAGTTAGTGACGGACCAACAACAGCTAAAAGTATAAAGAGCTCTATGATAAAAATCATGATAATTATTCAAGCCTAGGAATAACCATAGGGTTATTTCCTTACAGGATATGATCCTTCATTTCTAATAAAACACAAGAGACACAATGCCATCTGTATACGCAAATTTGGAACTTGCCAGAGATGATAAACAAAATGAACTATCACAACTGCCTTCACTCTCTTACGGCCCAAACCTGATTCATCTACCAATTGTGAAAAGCAAAAGTGTTCTTTTAGACCCAGCCACAGGGCACTAAAATTGTCCTCTGATCCCTCACCTGCACTCTGGGTAGAGTGAGCTAAAAATCAATGCTGGTGGTCCCAGATCTCTTCAAAAGAAAAGACTGAGTTGAGCCTACCACAAGGGGAATGCAATGGTAAGGAGAAAGCAAGTTTGTAGGCAGATTAAAGGGAATTACCAAAACAAACAAAAAAAAGCCTCCAGGCATTACAAGGGAATCATACTATATTCCTGGTTAACCTATCCACAAATTCCTAGGACTTTATTAAGCTATGGAAAAAAACACCCAACAAAAATGTTTCAATGGGTTTACAAGAGCAATAGACAGACACATTGTCTATTCCCTACTTCGCTAGGTTTTATTTAGGGACCAACTTGTGAAACTTGAAAACCGAAATTTCACAGGTACAATTCAATTGACCACACAGATGAACTATATAACTGACAGAAAGCCGTGAGATACAAGTACAACCGATTTATATCAGAAAGTTTCTAAGCCTGATACTGGAGGGAAGTGTGAACAGGTTGTCCAGCTGACAAACACATGAGGGCTAGCCAACCCTAAGAAGCTAAACCAGGCCTAGCCCTATCAAAGACACCCAGGAACCCAACTATTCTTAGGATGATTAAAAAACAAACAAAGAACTAGCAAACTCCAGGTACTCACTGACCTGAATTGAATTAGTTCAAGAAAACCCACCTCTGAGGTAATTCATCTCATTTAAAAGAGTACCAGGCAATGATTTACAGAGATCTCCTAATGATCTGGCATCAGAATTCCTCCAATACCCAACTTAAGAGAATGTGGAAACAGGAGTTTTCCTATTCTTAGAAGAGTAAAAACTTCTAAAGTGAAACTACAGTGTTATACATAGAAGGAAAGAATGGCCACCCACAACATAGAAACAGTTTCCTCTTCTGCCTTTCAGACTTCTGAAATCTGACTGGTTCCTAAAGCTGTCAGCAACTCTTGAGACTTCATCCTTTAACACCCAATAGAATTTAACTGTGGAGCGTGGTTACAATCTGCTGTTGCTATGGAAATTTTTGCTCTCCAAATCAAATCATATCTAGGCTCCTGGAACCAAGCAACTAAGTTCTCCCCCTGTGAAATAAAACAGAACTGGCTGTCCTGTGCAATACCAAGCTTCTGTGCTTTTCAAAGACCTGACAATCAACCTAAGACACCTCAAATGTCCTTTTCCAGACCAAGAAATAAGTATGCTATTTATAGAGCCAAAGCCAGTCTCCTCTACTACATTCCTAACTTAAAAACCTCATTTTCCTTCACTCCAAATAGAAAGGGAACATGGAGGGGATAAGATCCTCAAACCTCTCTCAGAGCCCTTTGTATCAAAGTATTATCATGAGCTTACATATCAGCATAGCTAACTACCTACCACTCCCTGAAGAAGTCAAAGCACTTGGCAAATCAAATGTTCACAAAGGGACAAAATGCACAAAACTTTCACAAGGAAACATAATTTCTAAAGACCAGATCCAGTTACACAGTTCACCCCACTCCACCCCCACATCCTGTCACTTTGTGTCAGTCCCAAGCAATTCAAACAAATTTTCAGTTTTCTCTACCACCCTAAAGGAGGTTCCTTGACCAATGAGTTCCACAGACAGTCTCCCTCAGACGCAAGTTTCAAAACTCTCAATCTAGTAGACAGCCTGCTTAAAGAGCTACACACAAAAATGTAGTAAGTCAAACACAGAACTCTCACATACCCCTATCCATTTCCTGGCCAGGAGCCCAATCTGAGGCCTTTTCCATTCTTTCACTCTAAATAAAAGCAAAAATCCATGCACCATACAGCCTGCCTCATCAGAGCACCCAGTAGGAAAGCCTGATTTTGGATAGTCATGAACTTGTACAACCTGAGTTGAGGAAAATAGAATGCAGTATTAATGCAGAAGAAGGAATTACTCCTAATGGTGACTACCAGCCTTTACACTTCCCCCAGTTACAGAAAGGATAAAGAATGACCCAAAAGATGAGCCTTTCAAGGTCAGCAAATGATGTATCTTGGAGGAAATGAATAAAGCACCTGCCCCCAAATTTATTTACTATCCTCACAATTTCTCACACAGGTTATGAGCAGGTATGAATCCAAAACCAGCAGCCAGGAACCAGATACTTACTTCCAGGTTGCATCCTTGAAAATACAGTAAGGCAAAGTTAACTCTGATCTGTTTCCAAGTGGAACACAGACTGGACACACACAAGGACTGTATTCCAGATCTTGCCAACAAAACAGAAAAAGAGCCTAAGGGGTAAGAGCCCAGACTAAGAAAAGAAGTCACCTGGGTCCAAAAAAGGAAGTCAGGCCTAAACTATGATGATGCATTCTTCTCAGGTTCTACCCTGATCATGAAGACTACTCAAGCAAAGACGACTAAGTCCCCATGTCCCCCTCGGCCACAGAGTGTGCCCCCCTGCAAAATCACCATGTTTAGAAAAGAAGGATATTGCTCTGGGGCACCGGCTTGACAAGTTAGCGGCTCAGAAGAGGCCTTTTCATAAAACAAGCCTTCTTCCACAGGTGAAAGGTCGGGGCTTCCAGTTTACAGATATAAAATCGATCTCAAAGGGGGGGGGGGAGTCTGAGGGAGAAGGAAAGCGCAGAGTTGCCAGGCCTAACCCACCTAACAATACTGAAAGGCCAAAGTAGTTCGGAAGCCCCCGCCTCCCGCCCCGTACCCAGGAATTAACTAGGCCCATGAGTAGACCCACGCCACACAGTACTAAGAGATCCCAGCCCGAGAAACTTCCCAGGGCCCCGTTACCTTCCGCTCGGGAGCATTCACCCGGAGGGAACACGAGGGTGGCTTTTGGTTGGGGGGCGGGGGGATCAGCCCCCACCGTTTCCCTTGCTCTGACAGACGTCTGGAGAGGAAGTGGGGAAGTGGCAAAATCTTCCCCGCTCCATGATCCGGCTTGTGCCCGTCACTTCCCAATTTCCGCTCGGTGCCAGGCCCAGGAGACCAGTAGAAGGCGCGCCCCCGGTATACTCCCAAGTCTCTCAGGCGCGTCCCTGGCCCCGTAGCTCGGCTCACAGTGGCCGCCGCACCCACCCTGAGCCGGTTCCTCCCATTGGGTTAATGGTGCCTGGACCGCAAGGGAGGAATGTGGCTCTACCCAACGCGCCCCCAACACCTCCAGCCTCACTCCCGCGGACTTCGCCCCACCCCCGCCCCACCAACCCCGCTGAGACCTGCCCCCGGGAAAGGGGCGTGGCTAACAAGCAGAGTGGCCCAAGCGCGCCCCCGCCTGCACGTTACCTTTTACCACGTCACACTCGATGACGCGTCCGCGGCGCTCGAAGAGGCTGCGCAATTCCTGGCTCGTGCACGCTGCCGATACATTGCCCACGAATATCTTCCAAGTGTTAAGAGGCCGTGGGCGCGACATCTCCACCACGAGCGCGCGCCCCGGCCGCAGCTCGTGGCCATGCAGGGCCTCGATGGCGCGCACCGCGCCCGCGTTCTCGCGCATGTGCACGAAGGCGAACTGTTTCATGACGGCGCAGCTCATGACCGTGCCGTAGGGCGCGAAGAGAGCTGCCAGCTCCTCCGGCGTCGTATCGGCCCCATCGACGTTTCCCACAAATATCTTCATTTTGACGCCGCAGCCCCCTTCCCGGAGAGCCGGGACCTCTCCTCCAGCGACAGGCGAGACGTCCGAACCGCCGGCAGCCCTCCCTAGGAATGGCTGGCTACTGAGAACCCCGCCGCGCAGGCGCCCTGACCTAGCCAATCAGAGCCCGGATCCCGCGCGTCATGCAGCCAATCAGAGAGGTTGAAAGAAAATGCACTCAGACGCAGCCAATCCCAGAGGGTCTGGAGCCCGCTCGTTAGCGGAGGGGGTGGGAGAGGGACGACGGCGCGCGACCAACCGCCACTGCCGGGGGGAGGGGAAGAAGGACTGGGGAAGGGGTTACGCGCGCAGGGAGCGCCGGGGCAGCTGAGAGGCCTAGTGAGCGAGGCGGCCTCTGGCCTGGGTGGGGCGGGATCGGCAGGCCCCGAGAAAAAACTTAGTTGAGGCGTAAGTCGGAGCTTCTCTCATTCTGGCCGCCTAGGCCAAACCCGCGCCTAGCTAGGGGTAGCCGCGAGAGTGTCCACGGGAAGTCCTGGCCTGGCGAGAGAAACCAGGACAAACGCCTTCCTTCAGCAGAAGACTCCCGGGACTGGCTTCCAGGACTGCCGGTTGTGCTGCACAGTCTGAGGGGCCCCTGAGCGGCGTCTGCTCCATAGAAACCCTCGTGCCATTAATTTCTTTGGAAACACATTCCTTGAGGTTGCTGAGTTCCAGGCAGACGCTGGAGATACTGAAAAGCCAATCAGACCTCACCTTTGCCTTTATGGACTTTAAAAACAAGGAATGAGATATATCAATCTTGATGAATGTTTGAAATTTTCCACAACAAAAAGTTTAATAAAACCGGAAACTGAGTCAAAAGAACAATCCTTGAGGGGATTAAAGTTGAGCCTTTAAAAAAGAGAAAAAGATTTTGCATGGCAGAAGATGTCAAAAATATAAGAACATGTGACAAGTTCAGGAAAATGTTTACTTGCAAGTCCATGCTACAAATTTTATTCAGCGCCCACCCTGTTGGGACAAAACCAAAAATAAAGCAGTGAACAAAAAGTGACAAAAGTCCCTACCTTGGAGCTTGTATTACTGTGGAGAGAGACAGATAATAAATAAAACACAATAGCCTGTTAGGTAGTGATAAAGACTTGAAATAACTGAGGGAGCCATGCTGTGGGGGAATCATTCTAGCCTGTAAGAACATGTCAGAAAGTCCTGGGGCAGGAGTATGTCTGTCCAAAGAATCACGAGAGCTAGTATGGCTGGAGGGTGGAACAGAGTGAATAATAGATCAGGACAGGGAGGAAATGTCGCACCTGGTGGGCCATTTAAATAATTTTGGCTTTCACTCTTAGTGAGGCTGAAAGTCTAGAGAGAGAAGATGAGTTCACCTGATAGGACTTAGCTTTCATAGTTTTATAAGTATCATTCTGGCAGCTATTGAAATGGGCAAAAACAGAAGATAGTCATTTGCTCAGAACAGTTATCACTGCAGCAAAAATCCAGGAGAAAGGGACCTCCCTGGCAGTCCATTGATTAGGACTCTGCGCTTCCACTGCAGGGGGTAGGGGTTTAATCTTTGATCTGCTGCAGGGCGCTGTCAAAAAAAAAAATCCAGGTAAGAAGTGAGAGTGGATTAGGGTGGCTGTAGTAATGGCACCCCACTCCAGTACTCTTGCCTGGAAAATCCCATGGACAGAGGAGCCTGGAAGCTGCAGTCCATGGGGTCGCTGAGGGTCGGACAAGACTGAGCGACTTCACTTTCACTTTTCACTTTCATGCATTGGAGAAGGAAATGACAACCCATTCCAGTGTTTTTGCCTGGAGAAGCCTAGGGATGGGAGATCCTGGTGGGCTGCCGTCTATGGGGTCGCACAGAGTCAGACACGACTGAAGCGACTTAGCAGCAGCAGTAAAATTCAGCAGAAGTGCTTAGATTTGGATATACTTTGACTGTAGAGACAACACAATATGTGATAGGATGTGAATTGTGAGAGAAAGAAGTCAAAGATGACACCAGGAAAAGGGAAGCACAAAGTTGCCGTTTATTGACATGAGGAACATTGTAGGTGGCCAGAAATTTATTTTCGGACATAAAAATTGGGGGGCTTGTTTTTGTTTGCTTGTTTGTTTTTGGCGGTTCATTGTCACTTGCAGGATCTTAGCTCCCCAACCAGGGATAGATGGAACCCAGGCCCACAGCAGTGGGCACAGAGTCCTAACCCCTGGACTGCCAAGGAGTTCCCTGGACATGATAAGTATGAGATGCCTGCAAGTCATCAAATGGAGGTACCAATGGACAATTAGATATGTCTGGAGTTCAGGGAGAAGTCTGGACTGAAGATATTGATACAAATTTGTGAGTCTACAGAGTTAATATCTGTGGGGCTTCCCTGATAGTTCAGTTGGTAAAGAATCTGCCTGCCATGCGAGAGACCTGGATTCAATCCGTCAGTTGGGAAGATCCACTGGAGAAGGGAAAGGTTACCCACTCCAGTATTCTGGCCTGGAGAATTCCATGAACTGTATAGTCCATGGGGTCGCAAAGAGTCAGACACGACTGAGTAAATATCTGTACTGTACAAAGAACTCCTACAAATTGATAGGGGGAAAAAGATGAGATAAATAGGCCAAGGATGCTAACTAGTAATTTTATAGGAAAAGAAGTACAAATAATAAATAAACAATAAACGTCATTGCTAGTAAGGGAAATGCAATTTTTTGAGAAAATGAGAACATTTTCATGCCTCATATTTGCAAAAAAAAAAAAGATTTATATCTATTGGTCTTACGGGTGTGAGGAAATTATACTTACAGATTGTATGTATGAGTTACATATGTAGTGTGATCTCTATATCCTTCCAGGTAAGTATTCTGGCAATATCAAAACTTTAAATGTAGTAAGCCTTTAACATGGTAATCCTGCTTTGGAAATCTAGCCTACAGAAAACTCATCAATAAGGATATTGATATAAATTTATTTATCATAGCGTTGTTTGTAGTAGAAAGTTGTGGAAGCAACCTGAATGTACATAAATAAGGGAATGTTGGATGGAATATCATGTTGCTATTAAAAGTATGTCAGGGAGTACTTCCCTGCTGGTCCAGTAGTTAAGAAAAGAAGTCTCCATGCAATGCAGGGGATTGCGTGCACCCTTTGGTGGGAACTAAGATCCACATGCTTCAGAGCAACTAACCCTGTGAGTTGCAACTACTGAACCTGCTCACCACAATTAGAGAGTCCATATGTTGCATGAAAGATCCCACATGATGTAACAAAGTCCTGCATGCCACAACTAAGACCTGATGCAGGCAAATAAACTATTTAAATAGGTCAAGGGACTTTCCTGTCAGTCCAGTGGTTAAGACTCTAAAAAATAAAAATAGGTCAGAATTTATTGAGGAGGAAGGATGATGTGGAAGGAGGGCCATAATTTAAGAGGGAAAAAATGTGATTATATAACATTACCTATTTCTAAGATATAGGTTAAAAAAACTTGATATGATACACATGTTTTTCAGCAGAGAAAAATGATATGAATTATCTCAAGGGAATGAGATGAGGCTTAATTTTTTTTACTTTTCCATATCATTAGACTTTCAGCAATGAGCATCTAATCTTTTATCATTTAAAAAAGTACATTATTTTTTTTAAAAAGTACATTATAAGGAGGGAAAGAGGGGCATCACTTTGATACTACTCTGATATCTCCACAAATCCAAACTGAACTTTGATACTACTCTGATATCTCCACAAATCCAAACTGCTGGCAGTATTCTCAGAGCAGGGTATCAGCAGGCCTCTAGACACCCAGGGCACATAGCCATTGCAACTCACTCCAGTACTCTTGCCTGGAGAATCCCATGGATGGAGGAGCCTGGTGGGCTAAAAGTCCATGGGGTCGAAAAGAGTTGGGACATGACTGAGCGACTTCACTTTCACTCTATGTGCATGAGACAGGGTGCTCAGGGTTGGTGCACTGACTGGGATGACCCTGAGGGATGGGATGGGGAGGGAGGTGGGAGGGAGGTTCAGGATGGGGAACACATGTACACCCATGGCTGATTCATGTGAATGTATGGCAAAAACCACCACAATATTGTAAAGTAACTAGCCTCCAATTAAAATAAATAAATTAAAAAATAAATAAATAAAAGGTATCATGGTGGCACTTCGCTGGTTGTCCAGTGATTAAGACTTCACCTTCCAATGCAGGAAGCACAGGTTCAATCCCTGGTTAGGGAGCTAAGAACCGGCATGCTCAAGCCGAAACTATTAAGCCCCAAGGCTACAACTAAAGAAAGCCTTCATATGGCTGGGAAGGAAGACCCAGTGCAGCCAAAATTTAAAAATAAATGAAATTTTAAAAATAGAAAAACTTTTGAAACTTGACTTTAGTGTTTAGTCGGCAAGGAAGACCCAGTGCAGCCAATAAAATAAATTATATGTTAAAAAAAGTTATTCTTTCACAGTTCTGCAAGCTAAAAGTCCAAAATTAGTAGCACTGGGCTGAAATCAACGTGTCAGCAGGGCCTTGTTCCTTTAAGACTAAGAGGGGAACCATTGCTTGCCTATTCCAGTTGTTGTAGCTTCTGGTGGCTGCTGGCATCCTTAGGAATCCCTTTAGTCTCCAGAGTCAACATCATTAAATTTCTCTCAGGACTTCCCTAGTGGTCTAATGGTTAAGACTCCATGCTTCCAATTCAGGGGGTGAGAGTTTGATCTCCGCTCAGGTAACTAAGATCCTACATGCTCTGCAGTGGGGCAAAAAAAACAACAACTTGCTAGGCCTTCTTGTAAGAATACAGGTGCTTGCATTTAGGGCCTATCCAGGTCATCCAGGATAATCTCATCTCAAAATCTGTAATTCAATCATATCTGCCAAGATCCTTTTCTCCAATAAGGTAATATAGCATCCAGAGATTAAGACCTGATAATCTGGAGGGCCATTATGAGCCAATCACAGTAACTTGACAAAAATAAAAGCATAATCACAATCTCTTCATGTCCACTAAAACCACTAAAATGCATAATAGACACAGTAACAGGATTCTATCCTGCTGAAATTGTTAGTGGTATTATTAAGCAGTTAGACCCAGGGAACCCAGAGCACTTTCCTCTTTGCCTTAAAGCTGAGCCCTCTCTCTGTATTGGTGCTTCTCTCATCTGAATTTTTAGATATACTCTGCTCTTTCTCTCTGGCTAAGACACCTCAAGTCCTTTTTGGAAATAGGTGACATATATGTATTTAAAATAGAGGGGAAAGGACTTCCCTGATGGTTCAGTGGCTGAGACACCATGCTCACAAGGCAAAGGGATGGGGTTCGATCCCTGGTCAGGGAACTAGATCCCACATGTCACAGCTAAAGATCCCAAGTGCCACAACTAAGATCCAGCGCAGCAACCACATAAATAAAAAGCTAAAAGCAGTAGCAATTCCAGTAACTAGAAGATTTCTTTACAATAAATAAACAAACTAAAGGTAAAGATTTGGGGGGCTAGAGGATGGTTCTGACCTCTACTACAACACATCATTCCAGTTTTTTCTTTTTTTTTTTCTAGGTGGGTGTGCCCTGTGGCATGCAAGATATTAGTTCCTGAACCAGGGATTGAACCTGGGCCATGACAGTGAAAGTGCCGAGTCCTAATCACTGAACCACCAGGGAATATCCTGAGCTAACCAGTTTCTATATCTTGCAACTATAGTTTTCAAACTTTAGTGTGCTTCAAAATCACATACAAGGCATTAAAAAATTTTTTTTAATTGAAGTTCAGTTGCTTTATAATGTTATATTATTAATAGTTTCTGCTGTGCAGCAAAGTGAACCCATTATACGTGCGGATGCATACATGCTCAATTGCTCAGTCCTGTTTGACTTTTCGACCCCATGGACTGTAATCCTCCAGGCTCCTCTGTTCATGGGATTCTCCAGGCAAGAATATTGGAGTGGGTTGCCATTCCCTTCTCTAGGGGATCTTCCTGACCCAGGGATTGAACCTGCTTCTCATGCATTGGTAGGCAGACCTAACCACCGGACCTCCAAGGAATTCCCTGCAAAATTATAACAAGTAAATCTTGTTTTTCATTCTTTACAATGAGAACCAATACAGCCTTAGCGCCAGAGTACCTGGGTCTGAGTCTAGATCTGGCCGTGTTTCTAGCGGTGTGATCTTGGGCAAGTTGCATAATCACTTTGTGTTTCTCTTTTCTCATCTGTAATTTGGGATAATAACAGAACCTACTGGGAATTCCCTGATGGTCCACTGGTTAGGACTCCACCCTTTCATTGCTAAGATCCCATAAGCTGCAAGGTGTGGCTAAGAAAAATAAATATATAACAGAATCTACCTTGTAGCTTTGTCATGAGGATTCAATGAATTAGTGCATGTAAAATGTTCAGAATAGAACCTGGCACTTAATCATCATTATATAGATATTAGCTAATATGACTAAGTTTTCTTTTCTTTTTTGTGAGGTAAGAAGTGGATTTATTTAGAGAGAAACACACTTCCCACACAGAGTATAGGCCATCTCAGAAGGTAAGAGGTCAAACTTTAACCCCACTTGAACTTGAACCCCACAGTCTTTTTAAAATTAGAATCACTCACCTGGTATAAATTTTCCTTTTTAAGTAAGTTTAAAAGTGAGTTAAAGAACAGTATTTGGTTAATGATAGAACAGATAGTTTCTGGACACAGCAGAAGTTGGGAGATAAGACAAAAATGCCTGAATTTGGCAAAGATTTTCCAACTGGACCAGGAAGTTGGAAGCCTCCCTGGTGGCTCGGACAGTAAAGAACCTGCCTGCAATCTAGGAGAATTCGATCCCTGGGTTCGATCCCTGGTTTGGGAAGGTCCCCTGGAGAAGGAAATGGCAACACACTCCAGTATTCTTGCCTGGAGAATCCCATGGACAGAGGAGCCTGGAGGGCCAGTCCATGGGGTTGCAGAGTCAGACATGACTGACTAACACTTTCACTTTCCAGCTGTGCTCCCTAGAGCTCCAGGGCTTTGGGGGAGCTTAGTCACAGCTAAATATCTTTGGTTGTAGTTCCATTTCTGCTTTACAGATGGGGTTTCAAGGTATTTGAACAGTATTCTGTGATTTAAAAACAAAGTTCGAATGAAAACCACACAGCTGAGAATTTCAGAGAGAAAAGCTAACGGGAATATTGATCCCTTAGGAGTAGAGAGTGGCAGGGGATGGTGAGCAGCTTAGCCATAAATGGGTTAAACTAGCTAGAATGCCAGATGAAGGTCAGAGGAGGCTGGCTATGGGCAGAGTCCAGGAGGAGATTCTGCAATGATTCTGAGGTGGAGAAACACAGCCTGGGCCCTAGGCTTAAAAGGACTTGGTTCCCCAGGAACCGAGGAAAGCTGGAAAGCAACCAATGTAGATTTGGTGAGAAAGAACAGGGCTAGAGGCAGAGCCAGCAGCCTTGATGGGGAAACAGGCAGGGCCTAGGGAATGGGAGCTGAGCCAAGCACATCTAAGCCAAGGCCGATAGACTGTGAAACCACCCACCCAGCTCCAAGCGGTCCGTGTAAGGGGCAAAGTTTGCACCCTGCCAGCCTAGCTACCTGGGCACGAAAGCAGCTTTGTCATGGATGAGCAAGAGAAGCACAGTCTAGGGGGACAGGGGGGCAGAACAGGTAAGTGGGGAGCCCCAGAGTTCCCGGCCTCATACACTGGTCCTTGGGTACCGGCCATCTATGTGAGACAGGAGCTTGGCTCACTCTGCCTCCAGGCACCCCAGGGAGCCTCAGATTCACCACCACTGCTCCGTTAACCTACCGTGTGCTACGCCCTATGCCAAGCACTTAATTTATTCCACTAATTAAGTCTTTCACTTGTGAATAAAGAAATCAACTCAAGCCAGATTTTTTTTTAAAGTGGGTGGTGATGCATTGGAAGGGATACAAAACTGTCTCTTGACTTCTAGGTCAGGAGGTAGCTGGCCTCAGGGAAGGATGAGACTAGGGACTCTGGAGCATCTGGCATTTTCCTGTGACTCTTAGGTTCTTCCTGTGAATCTGCCTTATTCCTCCTCCCCAGCAGATCAATCAGCTTTTTCTGATATTCAGTCCCTAAGGCAGGGAGAAAGAAAGAAGCGGCTGGGCCAAAGCGGAAACAGTGCTCAGTTGTGGATGTGTCTGGTGGTGACAGTAAAGTCTGATGCTGTAAAGAGCAATATTGCATAGGGACCTGGAATGTTAGGTCCATGAATCAAGGTAAATTGGATGTGAACAAGCAGATGGCCAGCATGAACATCAGCATCTTGGGAAATCAGTGAACTGAGCTCCAGTACTTTAGCCACTTGATACAAAGAGCCGATTCATTGGGAAAGAGCCTGATGCTGAGAGATTGACAGCAAAAGGAGAAGAGGGCTGCAGAGGATGAGATGGTTAGATAGTATCATTGACTCAATGGACATACATCTGAGCAAACTCCAGGAGATAGTGAAGGATGGGGGAGACTTGGCATGCTACAGTCCATGGGGTCGCAAAGAGTCAGACACAACTTGGCGACTGAACAACAATGACAAAGGCAGGGAGAAAAGTCCCGCCCACAGCTCCCATACACTCAGGGAGAAACTGAAACTGGATCTGCTTTGATTTCCTCAGGAAAGCAAGGCCCTGAAGGGGTCAGGTGTCCACTTGGTTCCAACTGGCCATAGTGAAGGGAGGGGGGTCAGGCCACAAACAGAAATATGTCTGCTATGGTCTTTCGCTGTTACCCTGAGGATAAGGAAGTGGCCCTCAGGAACTGTGTGAATTTTCTCTTCTTTTCTTTTTGGCCGTTCCATGTGGCATGCAAATTTCGCCGACCAGAAATCAAACCCATGCCCCCAGCAGTGGAAGCATGGAATCTTAACCACTGAGTAGCCCCAGAACTGTGTGGATTTGAATCTAGTTTTCTTTGCCTCCAAAGCCAAGAGGTGGCCCTCGACAGGGAGGACAGAGGCAGAGGGGCTGTGTTTTTTCTTAAGCCCCTTAAGGGAGGAGGGGACACAGACAAACCGCAAAGTTCCATGTGAAAATAAAATTTTAATTTGCCAAAGGAAGAGCAAGCAACTCCTTGAGATCAAAAATAGCCTGCACACTGGTTCTCCCAGGACTGGGTGAGCAGGGCCTCCCTCTGGAAGTGGACGGTGCTCAGCAGGGAGGACGGTGACAGACCCAAGGCAGAGGCCGCGCTCAGAGGTGGGCAGGAGGCTGGGCGGGCTCCTTGCGTCCCTGTCCAGCGATGGGCCGGCCCCGTTCCTCCCAGATGGTGAGGCCATCACAGGAGCAGATCTGCTTGGGGTTCTGGAATAGGCCAGAGGAGCGTGCGATGATGCCACAGGCCAACCTGCAGAAGAGGGTGGGGTCAAGCTGAGCACCCGCTGGGCCCCTCCCGGTCTCCACGTGCACTGTGGGCAGAGCACTCACCTCTCTCCCGAGTTCCCTGTGATCTTGGACAAGGGATGCCCGCCCTGGCCCAGGTCATCTTCTCCCTCATCGACGACCAGGCTTCGGCCAATCACATCCCACACCTTTGAGGGGAGACAACAGCCTCAGACATTGGATCTGTTAGGAAAGGTCCCTGCCTTCTCCTCCACCTCACCTTCAGCTGCTCGTCCTCAATTCTGAAGACAGCTCGGCCACCCTCATCGGCACGGACATTCCCCAGGTCTCCGCGGTGCTGCAGTGAGAGCCGGGGAAAGAGGGCACGTGGGACACAGCGGCTGACTTCTGGCTTCCCAGGGTCTGATTCCCCGTCCCCAGGGTACCAGTGTCCTCCTACAGGTTCAGTCTGGTAGGATGAAGGGACAGCCCAGGACACACAGAAGGCAACTGGACTCTCTCTCCCTGGAACTAAAATCCTGGGTAGAATGATGGCACATTGGACATAGCCACAGTGACCCTCTTCCTAGGAAGTCACGCCACTACCCCAGATTGCTTTCCCCTATGAGGTATCTGCCCAGTTTGCATCTCAGCCTCAGAATTGACCCCACTTCCTGCTTTGCAAGCCCAGTTCTTCAGCCTCCCGATGACTCTGTCAGCCCCTGGCAGCCTGCAGTTCCCCTGCACTTGGCCAAGCTTGGCTTCTCGACCATCAGAGGCAGCCAGCATCCCTTCCCTGATGTCCAGCCTCCAGGAACAGAGAGAAGAAACACAGGAGCAGAGGGCATATCCTGCTCCCAAGACTGTTTCTGCCCACCTTTCCTCTTGAAGGTATAAAAATGTGCTAACACAACTACTGGGGGTTTCCCTGGAGGCTCAGTGTGAAGAATCCGCCTCTCAGTGAAGGAGAAATGGGTTCGATCCTTGGGTTGGCAAGATCTCCTGGAGAAAGAAATGGCAACTGATTCCAGTATTCTTGCCTGGGAAATCCCATGGATAGAGGAGCCTGGCGGGCTACAGTTCATACAAAGAGTTGGTCTCGACAGTGACTAAAATAACAGCAACACGGTTACTGAGCACCTCCTACGTCAGACACCCTCTGCCAGGTAGGGTTTGGGGGTTGGGGATGCGTATGTGGTCAACTGCCCTCAAGGGGTTTGGAACACTGTGGGGAACCACACATGGAACAGACTAGTGGCTGTAAAATAGGGTTACAACAGTGAGTGTGTTTCCCTGTGACAAGACCCTACTGGCGAGTCACAGTAGGATCTGTGCAAATAAACCGTCCCAACCTGACACTTTGGGCAGAAGGATTCCTACCAACATGGACTGGTACCCATGGCCTTGCCTTGGGCTGACCACAAAGGATGTTGCCACGTGATGGGGCTGATGAGCAAGCAGCAAGAAGAGCCACCTCTGCTTTATCTTGTTTTCCTGGGGGACCTCTGTTGCCAACACCTAGCACTTTTTTGTTGCACCTGGTGTTGGGGCATTTTTTGGTGGGAAGGTAAAGGATGGGGAGGAGTTTCTAGGACTGGGTGCCCGGTGTGTGGCTCAGAGGTGGGGCAGCAGCAGGTCTCTCCCCTGCACATGGGTGGGTGGAACTGGGCTTGGTGGCACCGAATTGCAGCCACGTGGGATCTGTACCCTCAGGCACTGGGGAACCAAGAAGGGTTTCAGGTTATCCCATGCTTTGGAGCAATTTCTCAAATGTAGCATGCGGAGAGGGAGGGGAGGGACTGGAGCAGGGCAGGGGGAGGGCGGAAGGAAGCATGGAAACCAGCTAGGAGACGTGCAAAGGGACATCCAGGCTTGGATATAAATCCCCTCACTGAATTCACTTCTGTTTGGGCAAAACCAGATGCTGAAATCCCAAAGGAACGTGCCAGTCACCATGGTGGCTTGGTCATGGAGCCCTTGCTCAAGTTTTCCTCCGTCTGTACAAGGGCTTGGGTACAATGGAGCGGACCCTTCAGATGCCCCACCCCTAGCGGGCCCAGGCCGAGGCAGCGGGGCAAGGTAGGCTCTTGCCCTTCGAAACTCCACTTCCTCCCAGAACCCAGTCTCGAGGGTCCCTGCCTCCAGGGCTCGCTCTGCGGGCGCCCGTGCTGAGCCTCCGCTCCCACTCTCCCCACTTCACCTGCTCAGCACCTTTCAAAGCTCACAAGGAAGACGGCCTTGAGGGAGCGCCCCCAATTCACACCTGCTGAATGTGGGCTGGACCAGGCATCACCTCCGAGCTTAGGTTTCAAAAGGAGTGTGGCCAGGGTCTTGGACACTTTCTCCCTCTGGCCTGAGGACAGGCAGCTGCAGTGCTGAGTGCTGCCCTAGGGAAAGGCTCACGGGGTGCAGGACTGAGGTCTCTGGCCCACACCCAGCGAGGCTGGCCAATAGCAACACGCGCAAGTGTGGAAGTGGGTCTTCCCCAAATCAGGCCTTGAGGGACACTCAGCCAGAAGCTCCGACTAAGCTGTGTCCAGATTCCTGCCCCAGAGAAACTGTGAGATGGCAAGTGCTTGCTGCTTTAAACCCCTAAGTTTGGGAATTCCCTGGCGGTCCAGTAGTTAGGACTTGGTGCTTTTACTGCCAAGGGCCCCAGTTTAATCCCTGGTTGGGGAATTAAGATCCTGCAAGCCTCGCACCACTAACAAAAAAACAAAACTCTTACGTTTAAAGTAATTTGATTCTCAGCAATAGATAACTGATGCAGGGAAGACAAGCATGGCGCTATGCAAAGGACCCGACAGAAAGGCTTCCCCAACTCCCTAGGGGGTGGTAGGTGAGAAGTAAAAACTTTTGACTGTTGGAAATGTGACAGAGCTGTCAGAAGTCAAAAAAAGAGAGAATAATCGCTTACATGAATTAAGAAGCACACACCATGTTTTCACTTGTTTGCCCTGGTACTGGATTCGCAAGGAGGGGAACGCGCAGCACCAGAAGTGGAGGAGATGGAATTCGGTGGAAGTCGATGGGCCATCGAGAAATATCCCCAGGAGAGAAGGCGGACCTCCTGGACAATACCCAGGACCTCTCTTAGCATTTACTAAGCACTCTAACAAAGAAAAGCAGGCCGTGGTCCCTGGTAGGCGTTTAATGACACAGTTTTTCTTTTTTTGGTCACACTGAATTGGTTGCTGGATCTTAGTTCCCCAACCAGGGATTGAACCCATGCCCCCTGCAGCAGAAATGTAGAGTCCTAACCACTGGACTGCCAGGGAATTCCCCTAATGACACTTTTAAGGTCTGCACTGATTATTTTTACAACGATCCTTCCCTTAGGGCTAGAAGTACTGGTTTCTCATTTTCTGTGGCAATATTGTTTCTTGTTCAAAATAAATCTACTTGAATTACATGAATGATGTCTTGATTTTCTTCAAAATAATGGAGAAGGGCCAGGGGTGTAGATGGAATGGGACTGGCCACAAGCTGGCAAGTGTTAAAGCTGGGTCACAGGGACACAGGGGTTTGGGACCCTAGTCTGTCCACTTCAGAACATGTTTGAAATCATGTTCCATGATAGATTAAAATGTTAAAAATAAATTAAATTTACTTAAGGGGGAAAAAAATCAGCCAGTTTAAATCAAAACATTGAGTAACTAGCAGAACAAGTAGGACTCAGATAAGGCAAAAATCATTAAGGTAGCATGTGACTCACAGCTGAGGGGGGCCAATTCTCTGGTGTAAAATGAAAGTCCAGGGCCAGGAGCTGCAGAGTTGGGAACGGCCTTTTTAAAAAATGATTATTATTTGGCTGTGCCAGGTCTTAGTTGCAGCACGAGGGATCTTTAGTCACAGCATGTGAGATCTGGTTCCCTGACTGGGATTGAACCCAAGCCCCCTGCACTGGGAGCTCGGAATCTTAGCCCTTGGACATCCAGGAAAGTCCCGGGAACAGCCTTTTTACTTTAGGTAAAACCTTTAACTTCCACACCATCACCTTCTCTGGGAAGCTCTCTCCCACTGCCTGTGCCCTTCGGACTGGATCTGGAGCTTGCTCTGGGTTCCCAGGGCCTCCCGGAGGCTCCTGCAAAGATGTTCTGGCTGTGCTGCAACCACGGAGTTCTGAGTGTCTCCCTCACCAGGCTATGAGACAGGGTCAGGCCTTGAGCATAGGAAGTGTCTATAAATGTTTCTAAACTGAACAAAATAAAGTGAGGGAGAAAGACTCCCCCCAGATGGAATCACACTCTCAGGCTCTAAGAGCTGCCTGCCCTGCCTCTGAAATCTCGGGTTCTCTCCCAGCCCAAGACCAACACTTACCCGTTCAGAGTCCTGGGGGCCCCCATGGGACATTCCATCAGGGTTAAAGTGGTCCCCACAGCTAAGAAGAAAAGATAGCAGGTAAGCAGTAAAACCACAGCTCACAGACCAGGTGATCCATCCTTTTACTTTAACTACATTTGTTCCATTCATTCACTCATTCATTCATTCATCCACTCATTCAACAAATGGACCCACTCTGTACCAGGCTCTGGGTTGAGATCTCTAAGAAGAATCAGTCACGGGACCTGTCCTCAGCAGGCCTCCAGGGTAAACATGGATGAGTAAACACTAATTGCAGCCTGATAAACACCATGACCCTCACAGAGAACTGACCCTCCCGTGTTCAGGAGTCACCTTCCATCTGGGAGCCAGGAGCAGGAGTGTCAAGGTCAGATTTTGGTTCAAATTCCCACTCTGTTATTTACATGCTCTAGGGCTTTTGACAAGTCATGTAACCTTTCTGGGCCTCAGTCTTCTCATCTGTAGAAAACTGGGCTTGTGTGTATACGCCTCCCAGGGTACTTGTGAGGACCACGTGTGAATGTATATGTAAAAAGCTGAGTACAGCCCCCTGTGCACAGTGGGTACACAACCAGGGCAATGAGGATGCTCCAGGGAGGTTCCAGAGGACTCACCTGTTGCAGTTCCTCGTGAGGTCCCCGAACTGATGGACGTGGAGTCCATGCAGCCCAGGCTGCAGGCCATCAATGGTCCCCTCGATTAGGCAGCGCTCAGGGGTCAGCTGCAGGAAGCGCACGACTCCCTGCACAGGGCCAGGCCCCCCGAGAATGGCCACGGCTGCCCCTAAATTCTCTGTAAGGTATCAGACACCAGGGCTGGCTCGCCACTTCACCCAGCCCCACCCGTTCATCAGCTTAGAAAGGGCAGGGGGAGAGCCCCATGTAACCTTCACATGTTCCCCAAAGCCCCTCCAGCCCAAAGTCCCCAGATCCTACGGTTGGTTAGAGCTGTACCACACCCAGACCACCTCCCTCCTAGAGAGTCCAAGGCCACAGTGGTTACTCACGCAACAGGCCACTGCCCATGCCCTTGAGGACCGCCTGCCTCCCAGTGCCTTCTAGAAGGGCCTGCACCTCCTGGCTGGGCAGGATGGTCTGCACCAGGACCATCTGGTTCTCCAACTGCACCTCCACACTTTGGATGCCTAGAAGACAGAGGGCAGAGGGCAGCAGAGGGCTAGTACCCTTCTGCTGGGAGCAGGGAAGAAATAAACAGACGGTGATTCACCATCCCTATCTTCATCACCTTTCTGTGGCCAGAGGCAAGCTCCGAAGCCACCTTCTAGCTGTAAGGCCCTTAACCTCTCTCTTTTTTTTTTCCTGACTGTGCCAAGCAGCATGTGGGGTCTTAGCTGCCCAATCAGGGATCAAACTCTTGGTTCCTGCAGTGGAAGATTCAAATCTTAGCCATGGACCCCCAGGGAAGTCCAGGCCCTTAACCTCTCTGAGCTTGTTTCTTTACGAAGGGAGGATAACATCACATTGCCCCCAGGACTGTTTGAGTTCTTATTTTGTGCCAAGAGTTATTCATCTATGTTTGAAGCATAGATGCATGTGAGCATGCTCAGGCACTTCGTGTCCAACTCTTTGCAACCCTATGGACTGTAACCCCTCAGGCTCCTCTGTCCATGGGATTCTCCAGGCAAGAATACCAGAGTGGGTTGCCATGCCCTCCTCTAGAAGATCTTCCCAACCCAAGGGATCGCACCGGCATCTCCTCTATCTCTTGCATTGCAGGTGGATTCTTTACCCACTGAGCCTCCTGGGTAGCCCTTTGAAACACAGTTCTTTTAAAAATATTTGAACACAATATCATAAATCAACTGTATTTCAATTTTGAAAAAATAAATGATGAAAAAATGTTTACATAAAAGTGGGCTATCAGGCTTCCCTGGTGGTCCAGCAGTTAAGAATATGCCTTGCAATGCAAGGTACACTGGCCTGGTCCCTGGTCCGGGAGGATCCCACATGCCGCAGAGCAACGAAGCCTATGTGCCACGACTACTGAGCCCACATGCTCCAACTGCTGAAGCCCAAGCTAGAGCCTATGCTCTGCAACAAGAGAAGCCTCTGCAAGAAGCCCAAGCATCACAAGAAAGTAGCTCACACTCATTGCAAGTAGAGACAGCCCGCAGGCAGCAACAAAGACCCACCACAGCCAAAAAATAAATCTTAAAAAAAAAGGTGGGCTATCAATAGTCACAGTATTCATGATAGTCAAAAGGTGAAAACAACTCAAAAGCCCATCAGATGATGAATGAATAAACAAAATGTACAGCCATACGATGGTAGACATTCAGCCATAAAAAGGAATGATGCACGGATACATGCCGTGATGTGGATGGACCTTAAAAACATTAAGTGAAAGCCAGTTACCAAGACTACCTATTGGATGATGTCACTGTGGATGAAATATCCAGAACAGGTAAATCTATAGAGACTGAAAGATGAGGGGGCAGGAGAACAGGAGGGTGATAGTTCATGGGTATAATTTCTCTTAAGATTTCTTTTTATTTTTGGCTGTACTGAGTCTTCAGTGCTGCGCTCGGGCTTTCTCTAGTTGTAGTGAGTAGGGTTACTCTCTAGTCGTGTTGCACAGGCGTGGTGCATTGTGGTGGCTTTACTTGTGAAATGCGGGCTCTATGTATCTGGGCTTCAGGTAACTGCAAGCTGTAGGCACCTGGGCTTTACTAACTGCAGAACGTGGTCTCAATAGTTGTGGCTCATGGGCTTAGTTGCTATGTGGCATGTGGGATGTTCCCACAGGGACTGAACCCATGTCCCCTGCATTGCCAGGCAGATTCTTAATCACTGGACCACCAGGGAAGCCCCTGAAGGGTACAATTTCTTCATGAGGTAATGAAATACAAAAATTGATAGTGGTAATGGTTGCATAACTGTGAATATATTAAAAACCATTGAATTGTATACTTTAATGGATGCATTTTATAATACATGAATTATCTCTCAATAAAGCCAGCACACACACAAAAAAGGACAGGGCTATCACCATCATTATGAAAGCTAACATTTACTGAACATACACTGTGGGCTTTCTCATACTGTACCTGTATCAACACAAGTAACCTTAGGAGTTGAGCACTGTTATCCCCACTCTACAGGTGAGAAAACTGAGCCACAGCGAAGTTAAGAACTTGCTCCAAGTTCAGTTCAGTCGCTCAGTTGTGTCCAACTCTGAGACCCCATGTTTCAGCACGCCAGGTTTCCCTGTCCATCACCAACTCCCAGATCTTGCTCAAACTCATTGCACTGTAGTAAATGGAGGGACTCGAACTCCCAGGAAGCCTAGCTCCACCTTCCAAGTACTTCGCCTGGACACTGCTCACCCTGAGAAGCAGCTCCAGCCTCCAGCTTTGGGGCCCCCTCCCCCGTCCTCCTGCGGCAGCTCCCACTTTCCCCACATAACTCAAGCTGTGTGGACTGCAATCCTCTGTGTGGTCCACAGCATCAGGTTCAAAAGTCAGTGGCTCTCAACTGCCTTCCAAATCCCCGAGTCACCCTGCTGTGCACACAGCCTGCAGGGTGATTCTGACACACACTCGACTTTGAGGGCTGTCAGGCCAAGAGAAGGACACAAAGGGACTTCTCTTCCATTCAGATCTTCAGGGCTCACAAACCTTTCAAGAGGACATTTGAATTCTGAACCAGAATACAGGGGATGGTTGGGAACTCTGAACGTTGATCTCACCTGTGGAGCTTACAAACATTCTACTCTGATCTTAGTGTGTTTGCTGTTCTGCGTGAGAGTAAAGCCCACCGGAGCCAGGAGCCCTGGGCAGCCCAGCAAACACAGGTTAAACAAGGCATTTCCCTCTGCTGAGCCAGCACTCTGTGGACTGAAGGCTAAGCCATCCAAGTTCCCTCCATCCTTGGTTTCCCTCCTCCCACCTCCTACCAGGAAGGGTATAATCATCCCTGAGGCACAGACAAGCAACCTCAACTGTTCAGATTCCTTTCAACCTGAAGCAACACGGAAATAGTAATGGGAAGAGGCAGCATCCAAGAGGCAGGACTATCTGGCCTGTGGGACAAAAGGTCCCATGGGCTTGCGTCCATAAATCCCAGCTGCATCGGTTGGGGGAGGGGCCGAATTTGTAAACAGACACACCTATATCCTCCCCAGCAAGTACAGGGCAATTCTCCCAGAAGAAAATTCTCCAAAGAACCCAACTGCCATCACTTCACACAACATCTCATCCTGGGCCACCTGGTGTGAAGCCTTGGCGCTTGGGTTCACCCAGAGGTGCTTCTGGGTGCCAAGGGGCTGTAGGGAGAATGGCAGGGAACTCCTGGGGTCTGAGCTTCTGGGGAAATGCCACAAGCTGTGTGCTCCGCTTTACATACATCAGGATGGTGATACTGTCCTCCTTGGGCAAGTGAAATGAGGCAGGGGGGTTACGCAGCTGGCTCGAGATCACAAAGCTCAGAAGGCAGCCTGTCCAACCCCAAAGCTGACTGTTTGGTCCCTTCATTCCACAGGAAGTAGGACCGGGCCCCAAAAGACGGACTGTCTGAGGCTCCCAGCGCTCAAAGAAGCATGAATTGCAAGGGATTCACATGCCTATTCAAGTAATTTAACAAATGTACACTAAGCATCTATCATGTGCCCCGTTCCGGGCGGCAGGGATGCAGCAGAGAACAAGTCAGGTGATGTCTCTGCCCCACAGAGCAGCATGTATTCCAGGGCAGGAACAACATATCAAACACACACTCAGGGAGATTTGGGTAGTGCAGTGTGTGATCAATGAAGCAGGTCTTGGGGAAAAACTCGGGGATGAGCACTTAGGCAGGCTGGTCAAGGAAGGTGTAGGGAAAAAGCAAACCAGCCAAGATGGCGTGGTCAGGCTCTCTTGCCCATGCCCTCTCGCTCTCACCGCACATTTTGTGAATAATGATTATGTAACAGCTGAGATCACTAACAGCACTGCGCATGCGTGTCACAAGGTACTCGCTTGGCCACGGGCTACTTTTGTTCTGTAAGCATACATAAGCTCCACCTGGAAAGTCCTTGGTGGGGAGGTTATGTTATGTTAGGCTGTGTTATGTGTCTGCGGCTACAGTTGCTGCACCAGCCAGGAGAGAATAAACGCGTCTGCAATTCCTTCAGCTCCTTGAGTTTTCTTCCAGCTTCCCCGCACGCACCTTGCCTACCATGGGTTCAGCGAACAGCACGCACAGTGAGATACAGCGAGACAGAAGGTCTCTCTGAACCTTAAAACAAATGCCTGAATGTAGTCAGGGAAGAGCATTCCAGCAGAGGACATAGTCTGGGCAAAGACCCTGAGACAGGAACGACATCTGTGTGTCTGAGAAAGGCCAGAGTGGCTGCAGCTGGAGTAAAGAGAAGAATAAGATGTAAGGTGCAAGTGGAGACCAATCAAACAAAGCCCTGCAGACAACAGGAAAGAATTTGATATAATTTTAATGCAGGGGAGGCCACTGGGAGAGGCCATGGAGTATAGTGGTTGAGGGTGTGGGCTCTGGAGTAGAAATCCTGTCTGCCATGTACTAGCTGTGTGGCCTTAGACAACTTACTCAACCTTTCTGTTTCAGTTTTCTTTTCAGTTTCTGTATCGGCAAATGGAGATGATAATACAGCCTACTTCAGAGGGCTAGTGAAGGCCTAAATGGGTCATCTCACATACAGCACTTAGAAAAGTGCCTGACCTATGGGAAGCTCTTAATATTATTACTGTTTGAGGATTTTAAGCAGAGCAGTGACAACATCTCTTAAGAGCTGCTTTTCTGCACTGGGAGGGAAGGACCCCGATGAGAAGCTCCCTGTGACTATACATTTCCTGAACTCTTGATGTGGGTCTGAACCAGGAGGGCTGGCTCCCTAGCAGAGTAGCAGTTCAGTCTGGCTGGTGTGGAGTGTGGCCAGGCCTCTATCTGTTTAGCTCAGAGAGGGAGAAAAAACAAGGCCATAGAGAGCTCTAGGGTAGTGATGATAAGGATTCAAGGGAGTAGGCCTTGGGCTGGGAGGGCCTCCCACTTACCCCTAGGAGGAAAGCAGAGCCTTCGTCCCCAAAGTCCAGGCCTCCTGGAGAGAGCAAATCAACCAACCCATCTCTCTCTCGCCTTCTCTGCATTCTGGGAAGCCAGCCCATGAGAAAGCCAAGCTGATTCCAGTTACCCAGGCTAGGAAACAGAGTCACTGTAAGTCTTTATCTGGTCACTAAGAAATCTGCTAACAGTTAGAAACTGCCCACATTCAGCAGAAGTCCAGCTGCCTGCTTTCCCAGCAAGAATGTTTTACAGGAAGTAGAGAGGCTAATAGCCTTGGAAAGCTGTGGTCAGAACACTCTACTCACAGTGGAATGGTTCAATTTTCTTGGACCCTCACCCACCACCCTCAAACACACAGTCTAAGCAAACGCAGCTTTAGGATCTCTACCCTCTGTGAAAGTGGCGCTGGCAGCCACCATGGAGCACTGTGGGGGCTGAGGGCAGGCAGCACCCGGGCGCTCTGTCCTCCATGCATAAATTCCCAGGCAAACACGCATGACTAACAACAGGAAACGGTGTTGGAACAGTGAAAATCAGCATATTTGCACAGGAAGCTTTGGGAAACGTCATTTCCTGTAGTCGGCCTGGACTGGGGACAAAATTGAACAAACGAGGACTCTGGTGCTGTAGAAAGTATGAAAGCTGCTAGTTCTCCTCCATCAGGAGAGGTAACTGAAATGAATGAAGCTCTTGCAGAAAATCCAGGACTTGTCAACAGATGACGTTATGAAGATGGTTGGCTGATCAAGATGCCATTCAGTAACCCTTCAGAACTAGATGAACTAATGAGTGAAGAAGCCTATGAGAAATACATAAAATCTATATTGAGGAGTGAAAATGGACCCCAAAGTAAACCAGTTTGAACAACTTTAAACAAATGACGTGTCCCCTCATGCCTCTGCCCAACCAGCTTACCCCCATAAGCCCTTCCTCTCACAGGTCCTAAGGTTCAGTGGGCTCTCACTACATGCCAAAGTCCTTTTCTAAAGTGCTTCTACACATATTAACTAATTTACTCTTCTTGATGATTTTCTGGGGTAGCTTCCATTATCTTGCACATTTAAATGCTGAAGAAACAGGCATAAAAAGTAACATGCGGGACTTCCCTGGGGGTCCAGTGGTTAAGAGTCCCCCTTCCAGTGCAGGGGATGTAGGTTCAATCCCTGGACGGGGAACTACGATTCCACATGCCATAAAGCAACTAAGCCAATGAGCCGCAATGAAAAATCCTGCATGCCGCAACAAAGATCTGAGGCAGTCAGATAAATTAATATTAAAAAAAAAAAAAGATAAAGTTCTAAGACTTCCATTTTGGAAAAAAAGAAAAAAAAGTAACATGCATGAGGACTTAGTGCCATTAAGTGGCAAAGAGGGGATTTGAATCTGAACAGTCTGACTCTAGAACACAAACTCCTAACACCAGCGACACACAACTGCCTGATACAGAGTCAAGTGCCATCATTCTCTCAGCTTCAGAAGCAGTTCTTTCAAGGCTCTTCCCAGCACAATGCTCAAGTGCTCATTTTACCTGAGGGCAGGGGCTGTGCCTGAAACTCTTCTGAACCCTTCTCCCTAAAAAGCTCCCAGTGTCTGGTCAATACCTGCTAAATCACTGAATAAACATTTAACAGACTCAAAGACAGGCAGTTCCCCAGGCCATGTTGGTGGCCTTACCTTCTCAGAGCTTGCTGATCGTGCCAGGTCAAGGACCTTCCTCGTGGTCCAGTGGTTGAGACTCTGTACTTCCACTGCTGGTGACACAGGTTTCATCCCTGATCGGGGAAGTTCCACATACCGGGCAGTGTGGGGAAAAACAAAAATCCAGGGCTACCTGGATAGAACATGGCCAGGGCTGCTGTTTGCTTTGTCAAGATTATGTTGCTTCTCAAGCAAGAACTGTCTACTTTCCAGGGAACACCCTGTAGGGGGACTATTCTCTGCCTACCTCCTTACTTTCCAGGCACCTGAGGTTAAGACATCAGAAAGGCAGGCAGTTAGGGCCAATAGAAAAATCTGGCAGAGCAGGCCTGAGACCTGCACACTACACTCCATTTCTGGGTCTCAGTGTGCCTCTGAGAACATTCTATCCTCTCTCCAGGTTTTCATTTCTGTTTCTGTAAACGGGAGCGGGGTAGGCCTGAGATTTGCCAGCCCCTCCCCGAGGTCTCCGGTTTGCTGTTCATCTGGTTCTTACCTGCGATCCCTTGCAGGGACGTGCGCACCGCGTCCACGCAGCTCTGACAGGTCATCTGCACCGCGAATTCCAGCTGCAAGGGTGGCAGGGAAGGACTGATAGGAGCTGGGGAACCTTCTTGCGTGACCCTGTTTCACTACCTCCCCTAGGACCACCCCCAAAGGCCTAGAGTAACGCCCCATGTGACCCCTCCCCTTCTTCACTGTCGCTCACGATCATTCCAGGAGCAACACCCCGTAACATTAACGCCAAGCGTCCTGCTACTCTCACCGTCCAGCCCTGGCTCCAGGCCCCAGCCCAGGTGTCCGCTCCTTCCCTCATTCTCAAGTTAATGATCGCTCCCCAGGGGCTGAAGTTCTCTGCCCTGCGAGGCTCCCACACGAGGCCTCGACCCTCACCGTGCAGGCAGTCCCGCGGTCCTCCGAGTCCGAAGCCATCCTGGATCCAGCTATCGCCGGAGGGCCCAACCTGAAGTGCCAGCCCAGAGTCGCTCCGCAGGGAGAGGGAGGTGGAGCCCCGGAACCCACTCCTTGCCACGCCTTCCGGTGCGCGCGCACGCAAGGCTCTGCACCTTCACGCGTCCACGCGACGGTGGGCAGGGATTGCGCAGGCGTACTTGGGCCCTCCGGCCCCTCGTTGCCTTGGTAACCGCTAGAGCTGCCGGCGCTGTTGCCGCCGCCTTGTCTTAAAATGGAGCCATATAAGCCGGACCCCGAATTCCAGCGGATTTACCACCGGTTGCTGGGTCCGTTGTCGCTCTTCCCCAGCAGAACGACACGCACAGCGTCTCAGGAGCACCTCTCGCAGGAGGTCCCGATGCTACTGCCTTTACCGGTTCCACGGCTGACGGCGGAGTTGGTCTGCCGCCAGGTAGCCGAGCGGCTGACCAAAAGCGGGCTGGAAGCGCGGGCGCCTCACAAGGTACGGCTCCGTTTCACCGAGGTCATCCTGGACGAGCTAAAGTGCAGCTGGCGGGAGCCCCCCCCCGAACTTGGCATGAGTCACCTGAACAATCAGAGGCTACGGAAGCGGCTCCTGATCCACGTGCTGCTCAGCTGCGAGCAGCTCTTCGTACGCTACCTGCATCTCCAGAAGCTCATGTCGACCTCCGCAGTCGTCTTCACTGAATCAGCCACGCTTACCCGCTTGGCCGCCAGCCTCGCCAGGGACTGCACAGTTTTCCTCACCGGCCCCGAAGTCTACCTTAGCCTGCTCTCTGACTTCCTTGCCCTGCTCGAAGAAGAGCAGGCCCGAGTCTCGCCCAGACTGCGCGCCGCTGGCCTTGGGGCTTACAGGCTCTTCCAGGTCCCATGGCATCATATCACTGGCGTCACCCAAGTGCCGCATTTCAACCTCAGCCTGAACTACCTCATCCAACTCAGCCGCCCGCAAGACCTTGTCAGTGAGCCTGAAAAGGATCCAATGAAGGAATTGAAGTCCATTCCCCAGCTGAAGAAGAAGAAGCCTCTGCGCTGGCTGTCCTCCATGCAAAAGGGGAGAGAAAGCACCTTCAGTTCACAGATCGCATCACTGCCTGGGACCTCTGTGGCTCCCTGCAGCCCGGCTCCCCACACCTCGCACTTGCCCCTCTACTCCCAGCTCCAGAGGGGTCAGTCCATGCCCTCTCTGCGTGAGGGTTGGAGGCTAGCAGATGAGCTAGGCCTTCCTCCACTCAGTCCTCGCCCCTTAACTCCACTGGTCCTGATGGCAGAGAGCAAACCAGAGCTGGCAGGGGACACGGTGGCAGAGGACCTGAAGCAGATGATGAAGAACATGCAGCTGGGGTGGTCTCAGTATTCACCGCTGGACTCAGGGCTGCCCCCACTCCTGGGGGCCCTGACCTACCGCCCAGCTGCTACCCATCACCTAGAAGAGCTGCAGAGAAAGTTGAACAGCCTTGAGGAGCAAGAGGCCTCGGAACATCGGGGCCTCCAATCCCCGAAACCCCCTCCGCTTGAACCACAGCCAGTGACTGTTACTTTGAAGCTAAGAAATCAGATGGTCCAGATAGCTGCTGTACAGGTCTCAGGAAGAAACTTTTTGGATTCCTTCCACATTGAGCGGGCCGGTGTGCTATACAACCACCTTGCTGGTGAACTGGAACCCAAACTGATCGAGCAAATGGATATGTATCGCGCTTTTGGCAGTAGCATCAGGGAAGTCTACAAGGAGCTGATGAGCCGTGTCTCGAACACCCACTTCACGTTTGACCAAGGGCCCCTGGTTGAGCCTGCAGCCAATAAAGACTGGTCAGCCTTCCTGTCCTCAGCCTTCCTACATCAAGAAAAACAGCATCATATCGTCAACACCAAGCTGGCTGAACTTTATCCCCAGAAAGCAAGCGCTTTACAGTCCAATGCAGATAAGATGTCCTCCTTCACATCACTCCAACCAAGTAAAAGCTGGGACAGGTGGTCAAACAGGGCCAGATGGCTGAACTGGTGGGAAAACACTTTGTCTGTGGGTGACTACTTTAAGTTCCTCACCACCCAGGAGACAGATTTCCTCCATGTCATCTTCCAAATGTATGAAGAGGAGGGTCCTGTGGAGACCGTGGCCCCTATCAAAGAGTCCATAAAGATCCAACACCCACCCCCCTTGCTAGAAGACGATGAGCCAGATTTTGTGCCAGGAGAGTGGGATTGGGACACAGTGCTGGAACACAGGCTAGAAACTAAGAGCAGCCTCCTGGAAGATTCTCATAAAATCCTGAGCCTGCAGAAGCGTCTGGAGCAGGTTTGGTCCATGCTTGACGTTCCAGAGAAGGACCGGCTGGACATGGCCATCAAATACAGCTCCAACGCCCGCCTGAGGCAGCTGCCAGCACTGGTGAGTGCCTGGGAGCGGGCCTTGCAGCCCATCCAGCTGCGGGAGATACTGCTTGGGAGACTGGAGTGGTTTGAGCGGCAAGCCTCTGACCCTAACCGCTTCTTCCATAAGACTGATGTGGGCCTGAATCGCTTCCTGGAGGAGAATCAGATCCGCAGCCATCTTCAAAGGAAGCTCAGTATGGTGGAGGATCCTTTGGTTCCCCTCTTGGAGGAGATTGAGTTAGTCTTTGGCGAGCCAGTGACCTTCAAGGGACGGCGCTACCTGGACAAGATGAAGCA
This sequence comes from Neotragus pygmaeus, assembly GCA_006410875.1. Lineage (NCBI taxonomy): Eukaryota > Metazoa > Chordata > Mammalia > Artiodactyla > Bovidae > Neotragus > Neotragus pygmaeus. The sequence continues at coordinate 1,807 of SJYV01034213.1, read as the reverse complement.
CGACAAAGTGGAGATGCTCTACTGGCTGCAGCAGCAGCGGCGGGTCCGCCACCTAACCCGGGCCAAAAGGGCCTCCCATCAGTCAGTCCTGTCCAGGAAGCTCAGCGGCCAGCCTTTAGTAGCCCCAGGGAACACTCCCATTACTCTTTGACCGGACCAAGTGCCCTCAGATCTCTCTGTCACCCCCATACACACAGCAGCTCATCCAGACCTCTTGACTGCTTTGAAAGAAGAAATATCTGGGAGGGCAGAGAGTTCAGGAAATCTGCATTCCAGCTACCAAGGAACTGACATTAACACTGTATTTTGACCACGAAGTTCTCATAAAAGAAGCCCCAAGCCCAGTAGTCCCATTTCTGTCAAGCCATGCACATTACAGCCAAAGTCTCATGTATCAAAAGAACTGGGACCATCCCTTGGAGTTCACTGTAATGGGAAATGTCAGACAGATAGAAACCATCCCCTGTGGAACACCTCAGCTCAGCGTTTCTATCACGAGCCATTAGACTGACTGATTAGAACACCACGCCAAGAGGCTCAGTGGCATGATGACTAAGAGCTAATGCTCTGGATTTCATAGATGTGGCTTTAAGTCCTGCCTGTGTAACCTTGGGCAGAGTACCTAACTGCGGTGCATCTGGACCTTCCTATGTCAGATAAAGGGGTTGGCTGTCACTTCTTCCAGTTCTAGCACACTGTTGGCAGAGCTAAAACTTTCCATTAAATTTATTTACCAATTCATACAAGCACCTGGTACAAAGTACACAAGGGTGTGCACTGAAAGTGCTTCTTCCCATCCTTCCCGCCAGTAACTCCTTTCTCCTTGTGGTGACAACTGTTGCCGGTTGCTTGTGTATCTTTCCATTCCCTTATTCAAAAGCAGATATTTATTGAGCACCAGCTAGATATTCATGCTGGGTCTTTATCACTGAGCAAAACCAAGACCCTTACCCTTTGTAAAGTTTACATTCTCCTGAGGGAAGACAGACTAGACCATAAACACAGTACAGAAGCACATTGAATAATAGGATAGAGGATGATAGGTACTCTGGAAAAAAAAAAAGGAGGGCAAGAGGAAACAAAGGGTGAAGGGTGTGAGTTTACTAGGGTAGTCCACGCAGGCCTCGCTGGGAAGGGGAGATGTGAGCAGAGGCTTGAAGGAGGGGAAGAAGTGAGCCCTGTGGACATCTGGGACAACAGTGTTCCTGCCAGCTAACGCAGGCGGATGCTTGGGCTGTTCCAGAAAGGCAATGTGGCCAATGTGGGTGGAACAGAGCGAGGAGGAGAGAGACACGAGTCAGAAGGGTCATGACAAGGAATGGGGGCAGGTTGGATTATGTGAAAATTATTTCAGAGAGAGCCGATGTGTGTATGAACACACGTGAATATATTGTTCATACTTGCGTCTGCAGCTGCACCAGCAGTAGCATTGTCTCCTGTTTTGCCCCTTTCTATTTTTCTCCTAACTTGCCCCAAGCTCATTCCACATCGATACACATAGAGCTGCTTTATTTGTTTTGGTTGCTATATAGTATCCTATTGTGTATTTTTATTTTGCTTAATCAGCCCCTTATTATTACAAACAAAGACATGGGCTTCTTTGGCAATCCAGTGATTGAGACTGAGCTTCCAATGCAAGAGGCGCAGGTTTTATCCCTGATCAGAGAACTAAGATCTTACATATACACACATACACACAGACAATACTCTAAAAAAAAATCCTTGTTCATTCATTTACTATGTGCAGCTGTTTCTATGGTTTAAAGTTTCTCGAAGTGGAATTATATCTTTAGCATATATATATATA
>SJYV01034210.1:299520-347968 GCA_006410875.1 Neotragus pygmaeus | reverse complement strand
GGAGTTGGTGATGGACAGGGAGGCCTGGTGTGCTGTGATTCATGGGGTCGCAAGGAGTCGGACACGACTGAGCGACTGAACAGAACTGAACTGAACGTCTCTCAAACACTAAAGTACTTGGTACTTACTGCATTATTATCTGTCACTCTTCATACACTAATTACTTAGACTGGTAAAAGATTTTACCATTGATTGAGGAAAAGTAGCTTAACAACTTGAGAGTTTTCCTAAAGGAGAATATAAACTCATAATTTTGACACATTAATAGAACAAGCCTTTCAGTTCATGATCTCACAAAAGAAAAAACAAATTTACTTACTGCCCTAAAGTGTAGTTAGTTAAGCATCTCTTAGCAGATTTTAGGTCATAATATCTCAGAAGTCTTGATTTCTAGCAAAACTCCTAGAATTCAAGACAGACCAGTCTATGCAGCCACTTGGAAAATAGTATGGAAGTTTCTTTTTCTTTTTAGATATTTTTCTTTTTTTTTAATGTGGACCATTGTTGTTTAAAGTCTATAGAATTTTGTTACAATATTGCTTCTCTTTTATGTTTTGATTTGTTGGCCACAAAGCATGTGAGATTCTAGCTTCCCAACCAAGGATGGAACCAGCAACCCCTGCATTGGAAGGCAAAGTCTTAACCACTGGGCCAACAGGGTGATCCCTGGAGGTTTCTTAATAAACTAAAAGTAGAACTGCAATTTGACCCAGCAATTCCACTCCTGTGTACATATCCAGGAAAAAATAAAAAACACTAATTTGAAAGGATACATGCAGCCCAATGTCACAGTATTACTATTTACAATTGTCAAAATATGGAAGCAACCTAAGTGCCCATCAATAGATGAATGGATAAAGATATGGTATGTGTACATATATATATATATATATATATATATTCATTATGAAAGTTGCTCAGTCATGTCCAACTCTTTGCAGTCCAAGGAATTCTCTAGGCCAGACTAGAGTGGGTAGCCTTTCCCTTCTCCAGGGATCGAATCCAGGTCACCCTCACTGTAGGCAGATTCTTTACCAGCTAAGCCACAAGGGAAGCCATATTCATTACACACACACACACACACACACACACACACACACACACACACATACATACAATGAAATACTTTTTGTTGTTGTTCAATTGCTAAGTCATGGCCAACTCTTTGCAACCTTATGGACTATAGCCTGGCAGGCTCCTCTGTCCTTCACTCTCTCCCAGAGTTTGCTCAAGTTCATGTCCATAGTCAGTGATGACATCCCACCATCTTATCCTCTGTCATGCCTTTCTTCTGTCTTCAGTCTTTCCCAGCATCAGGATCTTTTCCCATGAGTTCTCTCTTCAGATCAAGGGGTCAAAGTATTGGAGCTTCAGCTTCAGCATCAGTCTTTTTAATGAATATTCATGGTTGACTTCTTTTAGGATTGACTGATTTGATCTCCTTTCAGTCCAAGAGACTCACAAGAGTCCTCTCTAACACCACAGTTCAAAAGCATCAATTCTTCAATGTTCAACCTGCTTTATGGTCCAACTCTCACATCTGTACATAACTACTGGAAAAACCATAGCTTTGACTATATGAATCTTTGCCAGCAAAGTGATGTCTCTGCTTTTTAATAAGCTGTTTAGCTTTGTCATAGCTTTCCTTCCAAGGAGCAAGGGTCTTTTAATTTCATGGCTGCAGTCACCATCTGCAATGATTTTGGAATCCAAGAAAATTAAGTCTGTCACTATTTCCATTCTTTCCCCATCTATTTGCCATGAAGTGATGGGACCAGATGCCATGATCTTAGTTTTTTGAATGTTGAAGTTTAAGCTAGCTTTTTCACTCTCCCCTTTCACTTTCATCATGAGGCTCTTCAGTTCCTCCTCACTTTCTGCCATTAGAGTGGTATCATTTGCAGATCTGACATTGTTTATATTTCTCCCAGCAATCTTGATTCCAGCTTGTGATTGCTCCAGATCAGCATTTGCCATGATGTACTCTGCATGTAAGTCAAATAAGTAGGGTGACAATATATGACCTTGCTGTCCTCCTTTCCCAATTTTGAACCAGTTAGTTGTTTTATGTCCGGTTTCAACTACTGTTTCTTGATCTGCATACAGGTTTCTCAGGTGACGGTAAGGTGGTCTGGTACTCTCATCTCTAATGAAATACTACTCACCCATAAAAACACAATGAAATTTTGCCATTTATAAAACGTGGATGGCCTTGGAGGGCCTTATGCTAAATGAAATAAGTCACACAGAGAAAGGCAAATATTGTATGATATCACTTGTATATGGAATCTAAAAATTACAACAAACTAATAAATAAAAGACAAGCCAAATAACAGATATAGAGGCGAAACTAGTGGTTACTGGAGTAGAGAGGGAAGGGGGGTGCAGGGGTAACAGATTAAGAGGTACAAACTACTGTGTATAAGCTGCAAAGATATATTGAATAAGACAGGGAATATAACAAATATTTTATAATAGCTATAAGTAGAATATAGTCTTTAAAAATTATGAGTCACTATATTGTATACTAGTAATATATAAAAACATTTAGGGCAGGAGGGGAAGGACAACAGAGGATGAGATGGTTGGATGGCATCATCGAGTCAACAGACATGAGGGAGAGTGAACACTCAATGGTCACTATCTCCCAGATGTAAATGGACATGTCAATGGATGGACAGGGAAGCCTGGGGTGATACAATCCAAGGGGTTACAAAGAGTCAGATGCAACTGAGCAACCAAACAACAACAATATCAACTATACCTCAATTAAAACAAAACAAACAAAAACAAAGAGACTAGTCCAGCTCTTACTACTCTAGAATACTCCACTACTGTCAACAAACAGCCTTTCAAGATTCCTGATTAGATCATCCACAACCTTTGCAGTTCAAGGCAAAGTGCCCCAGCCTATGACCTGTCAACATCTCATCATATACCCAGTTCCAACCCACACCCTCAGGAGCCTCCAAAGCATGGTTATGGGTACCCCAACCCAGAGTCCAGGATCCATCTGCTCCCTAACCCCTCAGTGTGCAAATGCTATGCCTTGGCCATTTCTTGGGCGTCAGGAGTATACTTTGATGCTATCTGCCTTTAGGAGAAAAGCAAAGAGGTCCACACTGGTCTTGAAAGCAATTGAAGACATAAAACAGAAAATTTTGGAGTCTGAGACACTGGAACATAATTTAGGAGGAGGAAGGGTGCAATCTCTAGGTGGCAATGTGATCCTTGACACATCCTTGACCCCTCCAACTCCTAGTCCCATGAAGTCAGAGGAAGCACAGAGTAAGACCTGCTAAAGTCGGAGGACTACAACAGAGACCCTCAGTGCATAGATCTAAAGGAGGAACAATTTCTAGTTATTTGAAATTTCAAGACTTCTTCAAAGGCTTTGACTCTACAGGATATGGTCTAAACACAGGTGTATGCTCTCTAATACAGCTAATACAGCCTAATAGCCTCTAATATAGCCTAACAGTTTCATAGAACATAATCAGATTAAAATAAACATCATGGACATCTTTTTAAGAAAATTAAGGGTACAGTATAACTATAAAAGTATGTATGCTTTACCTAGAAGATAAAGGTTATTAGGATTCCATTAAAAATCTGACTTAACCAAGCTTGATGCATGAAACAGGGCACTCAAACCTGGTGCACTGGGACAATCCTGAGGGATGGGATGGGGAGGAAGGTGGGAGGAGGATTCAGAATGGGGGGCACATATACACCCATGGCTGATTCATGTCAAGGTATGGCAAAACCCACTAAATATTATAAAGTAATTAGCCTCCAATTAAATAAATTATTATTTTAATCTGACTAAAAAAAAAATACCAAGTGTGTACCCACCTTCTCTCTTTAGAACGTTCCTTATCAACTAACTGGTCAATAGCCAGAAGCAGTCTCCTAACGTTTGGCACCCAGGAGCGTTGCCTTAATGCTCTCACTCTACTGTAGAGTCTGGGGAGATGTTAAAGGAGTCAGATAACTACGTAGATCAGTTCAGCTTTTACCAAGGACCTAACTTGTGTCAAACACATGACACAAGCTAAGGGTAGAAAGATGGATAAGTTCAACTCTGACATCAAGGACCTTATAGTGGACTGACTGAAGAAACGGCCCCATTTGTTCACATATCTATACCCTTTGATAGTGCTCTCTCACACTGACTTTGGGGTCAGCCATATGACTTGCCTTGGACAATGGGACAGTAGTGAATGTATCAGAAGCAGAAATTTGAAAAGTCCTTGCACATTAGAGTTTGCCCTCTTAATGCTCTTGGGAACCACAGGGTGAGTCACAGCCATGTATCAACAAGAAACCACTGCCATGAGTCAATAACAAGTAGCTTAAGAATGAGAGACTCCAAGAGAATAATGGATAGTCATCAATCAGTCAGCCCCCAGCTAACCCAGTGCCCATCTGTAAGAGTCAATTCCAGCAAAAATCAACTGAGCCATGCTGAGCACAGTCCAAACTGCTGATTCCACAAAGTCGTGAGCTACTTTAATGGCTACTGTTCTAAGCCACTAACCTTTAGGGTAATTCATTACAGGGCAAAGTTTAACTGATAGAAAACTCAAAACTTTATGGGGGAGTCAGACTTGTACACAAAACAGCATGAGGACTTACAGTAACAGATCTAAGGACAGACAGTAACAGGCCTAAGGACAGGATTCATGGAAAACTCAGAAGTAAGGGTGATTAACCCTGCTGGGTCCAACGTGGAGGGTTGGACAGGAGTGTGAAGAAAAGAATCACAGAGAACATGATGCATATTCTTTATTCTGAAGGAGGGAGAAAAAGCACTTCAGGAGGCAACAGACTCAGTCAACCTCTGCTTCTTTCATCGGTGCTACAAAGCATCAAAGGGAACACCAGAACCAAACTGGAATCCATGGGCAGCTATTTCCACTGAAAAACTATGGGGTGTTCTTTCAACCAGATTTCTCTTTCTCTCAGAGTCCAAGAAGTTTTTATAGGACTGGAAGAAGATAAGACTTTGAAGATGCATTCAAGTTGAACATCTGTTTGACTCAGCTATATTCAACTCCCTGTGATCTCCCAGCAGGCAAACTGAGAAAATGAAAATACACTGTCACTACAGATTATGTGACAAGCACTCTGAACAGACAGGTACACTGGCACATTGGGAACAAGCAAATCTTACTCAAAAGTTAGACTGGGAATGTCCTGAGCTTCTGAAGCAATTTAAATGTCCAACAATAAGAGAATATTTAAATATGTTACTATAACTGTAATAAGGAATACAAAGGAGTTATTAAAATATGCTTTCAGAAAGCATTTCATAAGATGGGAAATTCTCATAAAATCAGATATAAAAAACTGCATATACAGAATGATCTCAATAATTTAGAAAATATATTCATAGGGAAAGAAAGGAAATACATCAATGTCAACTATATTCTTGGATTAGAAGGATCATAGGTGAATGTTTTCTTTCTTATATATTTCTGTTTTTCAAATTAAAATATAAAGGCATTTATTTGTTAAAAATTGAATCACACAAGCCAAAATTAATGGTTAGTCTGTAACATAACTGGCTTATACTCCTCAGGAATATCAGTGTCATGAAAGAAAATGAAAAGCTAGGGAAATATTCCAAATTAGATAGTTAGAAAAACACGAAAATTAAAGGCAGTATGTGATCTTGACTTAGAACCTTGATCACAGGGAAATATGCTCTAAAGAATATTATCGGGACAACTGGCAAATTTTGAATAGAGACTATATATCCATGTGGTTATATTAAGAGAATGTCCTTGTTCTTAGGAAATATACACAGAAGTGGTTTTGCACATATGTGTGCAAAACATTAAAAAATGGTTAATCTTGGTGAAGGGTGTATAGAATCTTTCTATATTATTCTTGTAATTTTTCTATTTTGAAATTATTTCAAAATAAAGTAAAAACTGATAATTCTAGGTAGGCCTGAAAAAATCTATTTAAAGATAAATAACATTTGATTGGTATTGCAAATTCATTATTTACTAGGAAACTTTAAGATCTGGTTCCTAAAACATTATGTAACATTTTCAGGTCAAATAACAAACTGTCTCCATGGAGAAACTGAGGTAGGAAATGGACAAATTCCTTCACTAATGGATGCTTTCACTGAGGCTGGAATTTCTCTCCACTCAGTAGCCACTAGAGGCCAAATGTGCTTTGCAACACATCAAAGTAGGGCTCTCTGGGTGCTTGTATTTACACATATATACTTATACTGTATGAAAAAGGCTACCATTTCAGTGACATACACAGAACAACAGTTCCCCCATGGCCTTCATACTGACTCGCCAGCTTTCTCAAGCCCAGCCTGGTTCTATGGTGCCACTTATGGCTCGGCCTGGCGCTCTGCCTGGAATCTCGCATTATGTCATCTGAAAATTTCCCAGTCACATAAGTATTCCCAAATACAGCTGAAAACCACACCTCTCAGCCTCTCTGATCAGTTCTACATGAAAAGATAAAACTGGACAGAAGAATTTTCAGATCAAAAAGCATTATGTATTGTCTGTTTCCTTAAATGTTAAGTTCCTCCAGAAAGAAAGAGCTCTATCTTAAGTATATTCTACTTAAAAATATAGAGGCACCCCAGACTCTCCGCTGCCATTGTCTGCCCTGGGGCTGAATATTCTATACTATACTTAATGTGTACTCAATATCATGATCCCAAAATTAAAGAGGTTAGTAAACTAATACTGTTTATGCTCTATTTGCTTTATTTGATGCTCTCTATGGCAAATTATAATAATTTTAATTAAATTCACTAGCATAAGTATCAATGGGAAAAGTTCAATTTCAAAAGATAGCCAAGTTCTAAGAAGAAGACAGTGAATACAAACTATAGCTACACCTATAGATACTTCAACGATTCCAGCTGGCACATCTGACCACATAACTCCTGATTACCAGATACTCTTCTGAAGACTTAAATTTAAAAAAAAAAATCTATTTAAAAAATCTGCATGGAGATATAAATGCAAAATACAGGTCTATATTTGAAAATCATTTCCTTTAGTCAAATTCTAAATTTAAGATTATTTTCTAGAAATCATAGGGAATACTAAGAGCATTTGTGGTAGAGAAAGCAACCAGCTAATTCAACTTCTATTCCAATCTCCTTGTTTATCTTCCTATACTACAAAGGCTAGAATGCCAAAGCCTTGTTTTCCAGACTCCTTTTAATTAGCATTCTCAACGCAGTTTAGGTTTCACCATTCTGAATTTCACCTGAATTCAGAATCAAGTAGGAGAGAAGCAGCACTCAAGGTTGTGTTGTGTTTTGTTTTGCTGCTCTAGATCCATTGGGTTGGCCAAAAAGTTCACTTGAGTTTTTCCATAAGATGTTACGGAAAAACACAAACAAACTTTTTGGCCAAATCAATAGAAAGCAGAAGACAGCTTTGAAGCTAATAGTGCAGGCAGCAGTGTGATTGATCACACTAAAAGACAAAAAGACAAATCATCCCAAAAGACAAAAGTTGTTTCGTGACTACTGGCTGTGACTAAAGTGGTCAAACCAGAAATTAGCAAAGAGACATCCTGAGCCCCAGCTTCCTAAACTTAATAAAGGAGTTAATTTAGCAGTTCCCTTGGCAGATCTTTTTTTTTTTCTTTTGTGCTTATATAGCTAGAGTGGTTTCCATTATCTGCAGCTCCAACACACACCTGTCTGAAAGCTTTCATGCTTTCAAATATCCAGAGTAATCTAAAGTGGTATAGACTCTCAGTGGATAGCACTAATTGCACACATCATATAATTCTTTGTTCTCTTCTCTGATCTGTAACAACAAAAATAAAGCCTAGATTTTTAAAACACAGCTACTCAATACAGTGAGTCATTTTTTCATTCAAACTCACTATGATTTGATATTTGAAAACTGTAATAAAGAAAGGACATCCTAACTACTTCCAACTCTTGCTTCCTTAAACAACCAGAACAAGGCCTTTCATACATCAGACCCTGAATACATGTTAGCAACTGAGTAAGGGCAGAATGATACAGATGATTCAAACTAGTAGATATCCCAAAAGTACATTAGTTTTGATCTGGAGACAGCATATTAAATAGTGGGAATATTACAGATAAAATTATTAGCATGAAATCTATTTACTTTATTTTACAACTAGAAACACTGACAGAAAATATAGGGGCTCCATGTTAAAATTTTAGGAAATTTTTACAAAAGTTGTTCTAGCATAATTTTCCAGGATGACAGAGGATCTCATCATATGGGTAATTTCCTCAGGATATTTCTGGTCTTCCAAAGACTTATGTTTTTTTCCATTAAAAAAGAACTTGATCTTTAAGGTCAAAAATCCACTTATAGAGGTAGAGAGAATCTGTTTGATGAAAGGTCCCAACAGTACCAAGTACCTTTAGCCTGTGTGTGTGCTAAATCACTTCAGTCATGTCTGACTCTTTATAGCCCCATGGACTGTAGCCCGCCAGGTTCCTCTGTCCATGGGGATTCTCCAGACAAGAATATTGGAGTGGATTGCCATGCCCTCCTCTAAGGGAGCTTCTCGACCCAGAGATGGAACCCAAGTCTCCTGCAGCTGCTGCACTGCAGGCAGATTCTTTACCAATGAGCCATGGAGAAAGCCCCAAATGAAAGTGAATTCCTGAATATTCAATTTGTGCAAAGCACTTTATTAATTGCCAAGGAAGGATTCAGTAGAATAGAGAACAAGGTCTCTATCCCGAAGAAAGCATGAGAGAGAAAAGCTCTGACACTCTTTTTGTTTCATCTATGTAAAAACAACAACAACAAAAATCATTAACACTTCTGCAAACCGTTAGTAATCCTTATTTGGAGGAGTTGTTGGATATCTTATCTTCAATACTTACTCCTTCATTCTTCTTAATAATTTCATGTGATATATTTTTAAATGAAAACTCTTTTTTTTTAATTGTCTCAGAACCTGATTAGTCAGCCAAAGAGAGCATAATGTTTCACAATGCCTACACTGAGAATCATTGTCCTTAGTGCTACGGAAAAGCTAAATGAGCAAAGGAGTGAATGGAAATGATACAGCTTAGCAAGCACAGATCCTCACTAAAGAACACCCACTCTCACTTGCAGCCTGTTCATAATCAGACACCCGCCTAAAACTTAACCATGATTCGAACCTTGCACATATGAATGAGGCAATTCAATTCTTGTGAACTTGAATTCTTTAGTGCAATAGCTAAAAGGTCAAGGAATTGGGTTAATGAGAACATGTCACTGGGGTGGCAATGCAGCAGTGAGTGGAGAAAATCAAAGTCAGAGACTCTTCACTCTCCACTGCAAGTGAGAAAGCCAAGGCAGTGAAAATGCTGTTAGGCAGTATGACCTCACTATTAATTTTTTTTTTAGAAACATGATTATTTAGTTTATAGATTGCTGGTGCCCTTAGCACTTCTTTTTGCTGTTAGCATCTTCTTTTAATCATTTCACTGGAGATTAGCACCTCTATAGAGGATGTATTAATACATGAAAAAGAAACTGAAGTGAAATTCAAGGTAGCCCAATTTCACTACTTGGCAATAAATTCATCAAGAAAGATTTATTGTAAAGAAAAAACTAAGATGAATGGAATCATCACCTCGGGTAAGTTTTAACAAGCAAACTTAAAACACTTAAATGGGAGGTTAATTATAATTCTTTGCTTTAAAATAGTCTCTGCTTTATAAGAAAGATTCCAGTTACAACTGTTTAACAGACATAAAATCTTTGGGTTTAAAGCATACTTTAGGGAGTTCCCTGGTGGTACAGCGGCTAAGACTCCATGCTCCCAATGCAGGGGGCCCAGGTTCAATTTCTGGTCAGGGAACTAGATCCCACACGCCGCAACTAAGTGTCTGTATACCACAACTAAAGATCCTGCACACCTCATGAGATTGGCGATCACATGTGCTGCAACTAAGACCCAACACAGCCAAAGAAGTCAATAAATAATTTTTAAAATAAACTTTAACTTAACAAAATGTATTTTATATGTTTTACATATTTCAAGAATATACCTAAAGAAAACCTTACCTGTGTCATGGTGGGGGGGGCGGGGGCTAGATGACTAAAATTATGGTTATTTTATTTCTATGGTTGCAGGGCCTATCCAGAAGCAAAATTAAGTTCAATGATTTAGGTTTTCAACATTAACTTTATCTAATTTCATACCAGACTCTTTTTTGTATCATTCAAGTCTATAAGCAGAAAAAATAATGTGGGTCATAGATTAAAAGAAAATCTTATTTTCCATAACTACAAAACAGAAAACAAGAATCACACATGTCAGAATTCTTGTGTTCCAGAATTAGATGGATATTTCTGTAAGCTAGCTAATAACCTTGGACAAAATTAACTTTCCAAATGAAATCCTTGAAATGATAAAAGGAAATACTTCAAAAGACAAAAATACTTTAAAGTCACAAGTATCTCTGTTTGGAACTACCATTATAAAACCTTAATAATAATCTTTCATCCAGAAACACAGTACTTATAAAAACTGTGGCATCACGTTTTTACATTCATTCTCAGTTATAGTCAACAAATGCCATTTGTTCTACAAAGATGTGATATGTGAGGTGTTTGCCATGGGAATTACATGATTATCCTAACCCCCTCGGAGTTTAAGCCTAGAAGAAAAACATCCAGATGGAAGCATCCCAGAGCCACACAGCATGCCACAGGCAGGCCCAAGAGGGGTCTGGGGTTACATAGTCAGAAAAGAAGAGGTGGGATGGGGCTCGGGTTACCAAGAAGGGCTTCATACCAGGTGGCACTTGAACCACACCAAAAAGACAGAACTGGTATACCAGATTTAGACAAGGAGTGATATGGAAGGAGGGAGGGAGGAAGGAAGGAAAAAGAAAATGGGAAGGAACAAAGTGCCCTTTTCTGTTGTTTTGACTTTTTATTGGAAAATTCCAAGCTTTTATTAAAAAGAATAGTGCAATAAATCACATACCTACATTTCACTTCAACAGTTACCAACACATGAACAACCTTGTTTCATCCCTTTTCTCACTCACTCCCATGCTCCACTCTCCTATGAGATTATTTTGAGACAAATCCCAGATACCACATCATTCTATCAGTAAGGATTCCAGTATATTTCTTTAAAAGATAAAGACTCATTTTCTTTTACTTACTGTGATACCTGTTTTTATATTTAACAAGCTGTCTTAAGTGCTTTACAGATACCAATTCATTTAATTCTCAAAATGATCCTAAAGGTAGTTACTATTATTCCAATCATTTCACAGATGAGGACACTAAAGCCCAGAAGGCTAAGTAACTTGCCCAAGATTGGCCAGCTAGAAAGTAGCAAGACAAAATTTTGAACCCAGTGTTCAAGTTCAGATCAACGCTCTTATACATTGCACAACTCTATACTGTCAGTAAATACTTGGCTTACTTCTTCAGAGTCCAGTCATAACTTATGCAAGGGTCATTTTTACATCCTATGTTCCAACCTGTCTTCAAAGAGAAACAGGTAGTCTTTCCACCAAGTAGGAAAAGATACAACTGCTTGCTTATTCCAAGGGAATAACACTGGCCTTTTTAGTAGCTTTAGTACATATAATTCAAAGCAATCATGAACTTAATAGATGCAAGAATAGCAAGTCATTCAGACTCACTAACTATATGCATTTGACAAGTAAAGAACTATTTGAATATCATATTCAAACTGCTTTTGAAAACCCAGTCTTATTGATTATACCACTGTATACCTTTCTCACTGCAACACAGAAATGTAAGAACTCTCAGACACTACTGGAACATTATTTTGACTTGAACAAACGCCACAATTAATTTAAGGAATCTGATGGTTTTCCCAATTCTTTCAAACAAGAGATTAACTGAATTAACTTAATTACTAAAATATGCTTACATATGTATATATAATATCTATGCACTATATATATATACATATATATAAATGGCATCCAAGTTTATGTCTGAGCACCTACGTATCTGAAAAATACATAAGTGTTTGTATATTCTGTGTATGGATGTGACATATGATTTTAAAATACAGAAAAACTAACATCTGATTAAGAATTTTTAAAATTGAATTCACATTACATTAAGTTTTAAAGTGAGTTCCAGAAAAAGAACTGTCTACCATAAAGTACTAAATGTACTTAAATAACTACTTTAACTGTGATAAGAGGCCTTCTCACATTCCTTTCCTGCAGTCAAGTGACACTCAGGAGAAAAACAGAAACATTCTTACTTTTGAAAACACAGTAATAATGTCATATAATGAGAGGTTTAATATAAATGTGCCTCTGGCTTGGATTAGGGCAAAATCCATTAGGAAGTAAAGGAAATAGCTCCTAAAGGAAAGATTTGATAATACTATGAGGAATGCTTATTTTACTGTCACTGAAAAGATTAAAAATACTATTTTTTCTTAATTTCTGGAGAAAGGAAAAGTATATAACTTTTCACATGTTTTAAGCCTAATACTTAACATCTGGCATTTTCACAGCTTCTAGAGCATAACAACTGTTCTTCAGAACAAAAAGGTTGAATACTTCTTTAGGAGATGTAGGCTTCTTACTCCCAAAACTATCTGTTCTTTTTGCTTGGGACCAATTTCTCACAACTTAAGTAATTTATGTTGCTATTTGCAATGCCAATTCACAACTCAAGAGACACAGTTAATGCTGTCATCTCCAAGGCTTTGTCTCTTCACCCTGAACAATACTGATCCCCCGTGCCCTGCTTCACATTTCCTTAGGTCCATAGACCTAATCATCCTGTAACCTATCATATAATTTACTTATTTATTACACCAATTGTTTACTCATCTCTGCAGTTAGAATGCGAGTTCCTAGAAAATAAGAACCTATGATCCCCCTGTTGGCTTTGTTCTCTAGTTCTTAAAATATTGTCTGATACATACTAGGTGTTCAATAAATATCTATTGAGTTGGGTATTTTAAATAACATTAATAGTAATGTTTTATGGCAAGCATGTATGGAAATGTGGAACCTATTATGGGTCAGGCATCAAGCTGCGCACCATATACCCATTTTAAAAACTCTTAACAGACTGGGGAAATACATACAATTTTACTGATGAGAAACACATCACCTATAGAAATCAAGTAACTTCACAGCAAGTAAAGCTCATTCAAGATATTTTCACCTTGAAATATGACTCAACTTGATTTCTTAAAGGACTATTCCATTATATCTTTAAATATCCAAACACATCCAGTAAGTACAACATGTGAGTTATAAATAAATAAAATGAGTTATAAGTAAAATCTGAGTTAAAGTTTGTCAAGTATCTTCACAAATTATGGCAAACACAAGACTCAGACCCTAATAATAATTATGGAATTACTTTGCTCCTCTTTGCTATGATTATACTGTTTCCTCAGTCTTAACATCAGAAGAATAATTTCTGTAATCCTTTCCAATTTATAACATGCTTTACAAATATTATCAAATTTATCTATCAATTAAAAAATACATCTATAATTCTTACTCTTCAACTGACTCCAAACTGAGAACATCTTACCCAAGTTGGACCTGAATGAGATAGGTACTCAGAAAGAGATTTTTTTTTTAATTAATTTATTTTTTAATTTGACTTTACAATACTCTATTGGGTTTGCCATACATCGACATGAATCCACCACAGGTGTACACAAGCTCCCAATCCCGAATCCCCCTCCCACCTCCCACCCCACAACGTCTCTCTGGATCATCCCCGTACATCAGCCCCAAGCCTCCTGCATCCTGTATCAAACATAGACTGGTGATTCGTTTCTTACATAATAGTATATATGCTTCAATGCCATTCTCCCAGATCATCCCGCCCTCTCCTACTCCCTCTGAGGCCAAAAGTCCATTCTCTATGTCTGTGTCCTTTTGTTGTCTCACATACAGGGTCATCATTACTATCTTTCTAAATTCCATATATATGTGTCAGTATGCTGTATTGGTGTTTTTCTTTCTGGCTTACTTCACTCTGTATAATAGGCTCCAGTTTCATCCATCTCATTAGAACTGATTCAAATTTATTCTTTTTAATGGCAGAGTAATACTCCATTGTGTATATATGCCACAGCTTGCTTATCCATTCATCTGTTGATGGACATCTAGGTTGTTTCCATGTCCTGGCTATTATAAACAGTGCTGCGATGAACATTGGGGTACATGTGTCTCTTTCAATTCTGGTTTCCTTGGTGTGTATGCCCAGCAGTGGGATTGCTGGGTCATAAGGCAGTTCTATTTGCAATTTTTTAAGGAATCTCCACACTGTTTTCCACAGTGGCTGTACTAGTTTACATTCCCACCAACAGTGTAAGAGGGTTCCCCTTTCTCCACACCCCCTCCAGCATTTATTGCTTGCAGACTTTTGGATCGCAGCCATTCTGACTGGTGTGAAATGGTACCTCATTGTGGTTTTGATTTGCATTTCTCTGATGATGAGTGATGTTGAGCATCTTTTCATGTGCTTGTTAGCCATCCGTATGTCTTCTTTGGAGAAATGTCTATTGAGTTCTTTGGCCCATTTTTTGATCGGGTCGTTTATTTTCAGAAAGAGATTTCTTAAGTAGCAATTGCTATAAATTTTCAGAACAGATAATAGTTTACAAATTTTCTCTTTTCTAAAGAAAGAGACTAGGAGAAAAGCAACATAGTTCTACAAACTGAGTTGGAGTACATCTGGCGCCAGATCAGCATGCCAAAATTGGTGGAAGCCATCCTCCTACTGTTCCAGTTACTAACATCTTGACTTCACTTTTCCTAGGAAATGCTAATAGGAAAATAAACAGAAAATTTTTCCAACTAAGAATCCTCCCTTCATTCTTCCAAAAATTACTTATTTTGCTTTTTTTTAATAGTTATTTTTTAATTGAAGTTTAGTTGACTTACAATGTTTCAGGTGCAGAGCAAAGTGATTCAGTTATATAAATACACATAAATTATCTTTTCAATTATTTTCTCTCATAGATTATTATAAGATATTGACTACACTTCCCTATACTATACTGTAAACCTTTCTTGTTGCATATCTATTTTTTAATCAGAAATCTAGCAGTTTATTCATACTAAGTGAAAGAAGTGAAGTCAAAATGTCATAATTTTTTAGTTAGACAAAATTTTGTAAGTTTTCTAAGACATATATTATACAAATTAACATAAATGTATACAAAAGCTTTTCTACAATAATTGATAAAGGCTTTGGGAAGAACATCAAAAAATAAAAGATGGAGAAATTAGAGAACATAAACTAAATAAAATGGGATCATTGAATATGAAAAAGAAAAAGTGAAACAAACTAGATAAAAGTAAAAGATCATCATGTAGTCCAGTTGTTTTTAAACATGACTGCTCATTAGAAACATATCTGGAGCTCTGGAGAAAAAAAGCAATACCTGAGCATTTGTATTTTTTCAAAAAGTTTCAAGATAATTCTGAAATGCATCTGGATTTTAAAAAGTCATTACAGGTTTTTCTTTTAAATTGTAGCTTTGGTGATAGAGTTCTATTATTTTTCTGTTGATCAATCTTGATATAGTGGTATTAAGTGAATAACAGTTATATAATCACAATAGTAAAAGATGTTTATCAGTTTTTCACAATCAGTAGCCAGACAAAATATAAAAGATAACTACAATTGCATGTCATAATGGGAACATGATTAACTTAACAATATAAAATAATTACATATAATTTGGTGGGGGTGGGCATCGAGCAGAGTGATGTGGTAAATGGAAGTCCACATGTTTGCACCCAACCAACCAGTCTATGTCTTTTGGCTGGTGCATATAATCCATTTACATTTAAGGTAGTTATCAATATGTATGACCCTATTACTGTTTCCTTAATTCAGTTTAGTTCAGTCGCTCAGTCATGTCCAACTCTTTGCAACCCCATGAACCGCATCATGCCAGGCCTTCCTGTCCATCACCAACTCCCAGAGTCCACCCCAACCCATGTCCATCGAGTCAGTGATGCCTTCAAACCATCTCATCCTCTGTCATCCCCTTCTCCTCCTGCCCTCAATCTTTCCCAGCATCAGGGTCTTTTCAAATGAGTCAGCTTTTCACAGGAGGAGGCCAAAGTATTGGAGTGTCAGCTTTAGCATCAGTCCTTCCAATGAACACCCAGGACTGGTCTCCTTTAGAATGGACTGGTTGGATCTCCTTGCAGTCCAAGGGACTCTCAAGAGTCTTCCCCAACACCACAGTTCAAAAGCATCAATTCTTTGGTGCTCAGCTTTCTTCACAGTCCAACTTTCACATCCATACTTGACCACAGGAAAAACCATAGCCTTGACTAGAAGGACCTTTGTTGGCAAAGTAATGTCTCTGCTTTTGAATATGCTGTCTAGGTTGGTCATAATTTTCCTTCCAAGGAGTAAGCGTCTTCTAATTTCATGGCTGCAGTCACCATCTGCAGTGATTTTGGAGCCCAGNGGAAGGACTAATGTTGAAGCTGACACTCCAATACTTTGGCCTCCTCATGTGAAGAGCTGACTCATTTGAAAAGACCCTGATGCTGGGAAAGATTGAGGGCAGGAGGAGAAGGGGACAGCAGAGGATGAGATGGTTGGATGGCATCACCGACCCAATGGACATGAATCTGGGTAAACTCCAGGAGTTGGTGATGGACAGGGAGGCCTGGGGCACTGTGGTTCATGGGGTCACAAAGAGTCGGACACAACTAAGCAACTGAACTGACCTGAATACAATATGTAACTGTGTACTGCCCATTTCTAAACAATGGGCACCAGTTCCTCCCTGACCTCCACCCCAAACCTCCATCCCAAACAACCCTCTCTGCCCCACCACTTAGGACAATATCCAGTGCAAACTGGATATTTTTACTTTTATTAATAGCATATAATTTTGAGTGCAGAAACCATTCTATATCTCTTGATACATAATCTGTTTTGCAAAGTAATTGGTATATAATAAGTGTTCAATATAAACCATTTTACTGAAGCTCAACTCTTTACTTCCTATTTCAGGCAACTAGCATGAACCTTCTGCAGAACAGTGAACAATGCACAAGAGACTTCAAAAGTATACAAGTTCCAAATGAGAAAAAGACTCCGGATCATCAGCTAGTTCACAATTAAAATATAATCACATTAGTTTTCAACTGGTTCCACCTAAAATTTTCAGTCATGTTTTCTTAATGAGGATATAGTAAGAGTCCACAAAAATTATATATATGTCACCAATTTTACTTTAAACCAGTAAGGAATACAGGGGGCAATTTATGTCAAACAGATACTATTTAATATTTTCATAGTAATGGAAAACATAGTGATAGCATATATACAAGTATTTAAATGGGTTCTGAAGCAAGCCATCAGAACCGATAGCAAAAATAGTTCTTCAAAGCACATTTGTCTTCCTAGGTACTATTAATACATATTCACTTCTAGTAACTCCCACCAATGGTACCTAATTATGGCTTAATGATCAAAATGATTAGTGAAGAAAGCTGAATATCAGATATGAGCTGCTGTACCTAAAATTACAGGACATGTCAGGACTTTCCATATTAAAAAAATTTACTTGAATTAGCAGACATAAACTACTATATGGGCTTCCCAGATGGAGGCTGAGGTAAAGAATCCACCTGCCAATGCAGGAGATACAAGAGATGCAGGTTTAATCCCTGGGTCAGGAAGATTCCCTGAAGTAGGAAGTAGCAACAGAGTCTGGTATTCTTGCCCGGAAAATTCCATGACAGAGGAGCCTGGCAGGCTACAGTCCATGGGACCACAAAGAGTTGGACATGACTGAGTGACTGAGCACAGACACACACCCAAACTACTATATATATAAATAGACAAACAACAAGGTCTTGCTGTATAGCATATGGAACTATATTCATTATCCTATTATAAACCCTCATGGAAAAGAGTATGAAAAAGAATATATATATATATACACACATATATAGCATTCACTTTGCTGTACACCAGAAACTAACAACATTGTAAATCAACTACAATTTAAAAAAAAATTAACTTGAGCCTATGTAAAGTTATGTTTCACTTTTAACTAGTTGAAGGTTAAATTAAACTGAAAGTAATTGTTAATAAGTTGATTTCTATCCTGAGGTAGCACAAAACATTTAACACCTATAAGCATCATTTTAATTTCTCAAACAATAAAAATAAGGTACAACAGTAAAATATTTTAGTGATAATAACTCAGCATTATATCTCCATGAGAACTAATGATTATAATTCATGACATGAATCCATTTATAATTAAGTAAATGGAAAAAGAGAAAATAAACAACCAGAAAATTTCAGGTCAAAGGCTTATGTTTCTGTGTAGATATAGGTGCAGGAAAAACATGGCTAGAATAAACTAAAAGAAAAGGGATTCTAGAATGAAGCAGCACAATTCAATAGTTAACTACAAATGACAGATACAACTATCTGCTTCCCTTATGAGGAAATGCCTCTGAAGAGACAAACTCAAGCAAGAGTGAAATTCACTGGAGATCTTGGGGAACAGGGTCTTGGCCAGATCCTATGTGGCCAAGCAGTGAGCAAGCAAATGACAGTTCCTCAGGCATGTTCAGGGTAGCAACAGATAGGGGAGCACAAAGGAAATAGCACTTGGGCTATGTGCCAGTTGTTTTCACATACCCTAATTCAAAGGGGAACAGGGTACTTTGTAGCCAAAAGCATTCACAAATTTTTTTTCCATAAGACCAAATACATGATGTTCAAATACACAGCCTCAAAAAATCTCATGTAGTAACAATTAGCCCCTGCAACTGTAGTTTGAGGAATTACATAAAGGACACCAGGAAGTTTCTTTTGTCTTTTCTCATACTGCAATTGCTCTATCAATGAAAGGCAAAATAAAAAATTACAATTTTCAAAAGATAGAGCCTACTCCTTCCTTAATAAAACAAGCCACAGTTGCCAATACGTACTGATTTATGAAAGCTAATTCTTTTTTCCTTTCTGGCAGAAAAAATTGCCTAGATTATGACATCTATAACTCAATAAGGCATGTCTACAAAGATGCCATTAAAGAGATGGGTTTGAGCATTTCAAATAGATCTGGCAAGAAGTTACTTCTTGCTCAAAATTTTCCACTCATTCACGCAATGAGCAGACCAGTGTCAAGGTTGAAAACAGGAAAAATCACTTGGCTTAGCGCCAAGTACTTCAGTGTGTTTCGGTTTCTACCCCTTGGCCTGGGCAAGCCAGAGAGAAGATGGATGCCTGGCATGCCAAGAGCTGAGCTCAGGACACCACTCCACACTCTCACCATGAAGGGTGGGTCCCAGGGAGTGAACCAAAGAATTTTAAAACTTGTTAGCTCTAAAAGTTTCTGTGTCTTAGGAAGCAACATTTATTCAACCAAGAAGCACTTTTTAAAATTTTTTTAATTGGATGATAATCACTTTATAATTTTGTATCGGTTTCTGACATTCAATTACCTGAATCAGCCAAAAGTATATATATGTCCCCTCCTTCTTGAACCTCCTGCCCACTGCTCCATGCCATCTTACCCCTCTAGGTTGTTATAGAAACCGGCTTGTGCTCCCTATGTTATACAGCAACTTCCCACTAGCTATCTATCTTATACATGATAATGTACATGTTTCAATCCTACTATCTCAATGCATCTCACCCTCTCCTTCCCCTGCTATGTCCACAAGTCTGTTTTCTGTGTCTCTATTCCTGCCCTGCAAATGTGTCCATCAGTACCATCAATTTCATATATATACAAATATCATATAAGAAGCACTTTTTAAAGAAATGCTTCACCATCAACATTCTTAACAGTACGGGGGATGATACTGGGTGGAAAAACACAAACATCAGTCACGCCTGAAGAGTAATTCACGAGTTAGAGCCAATGCAAAGTTTGGGGAATAATTAACCAATTTATTTTATTAAATTCTTACAACTTACATATACATATGAGTGACATAAGATAAAAAAAATTTTTTCTAAAGTCTGAGAGCTTTTCCAATAAGTATAAATCACAGGAAAGTGTGTGTTTAAATAACAGTGTTCTTTTTTTCCCTTAGCTGTATGTAAAATAATGGTGCATCTTAAAATTGTGGCATCTTTGACAGCATATAGGAATTATATAAACGTGCCATATACAATCAAAGGTAATCACTGAAGTAAGAACCCCAAAATGCCAAACACTGGGATGATAAGAATTCCTTCAACACTTAAGCATGTAAATTTGGGGCCTGTCAATAATTTCCAAAGTGGGACTTCCCTGGTGGCACAGTGGATAAGAATCCACCTGGCCAGACACGGGTTCTATCCCTGGTGCAGGAAGATTCCACATGCTTTGGGGCAACTAAGCCAGTGTGCAACAAGTACTGAACCCACTCCATAGAGTCTGCGAGCCACAACTACTGAAGCTTGCTCACCTAGAGCCTGAGTTCCACAACCAGAGAAGCCACCACAGTGGGAAGTCCGTGCACCGCAATAAAGAGCGGCCCCCACTTGCCGCAACTAGAGAAAGCTCTCTCAAAGCAACAGAGACCCAGTGCAGCCAAAATAATCAATAATGTGTAAAAGAGACAGCTAGTGGGAAGCTGCTATATGACACAGTCTGGCACTCTGTGACAACCTAGAGGGGTGGGATGGGAGTGGGGAGGGAGGTTCAAGAAGGAGGGGAGATATATATGTATATATAATTATGGCTGATTTGCATTGTTTTATGGCAGAAACCAATACAACATTATAAACCAATTATTCTCCAATTTAAAAAGAAAAAATAATTTCCAAAGTGAATTACATATATGAAGCATACATTATTCCACAAAGAAGTCAGGTTTAAATAAAAGCAAATTCAAAGAAAATGCAGAAAAAATACAATATGAAAAGTATATGAAAAATATTTTAGGTACATTTAACCTTAGTTTAGGATTAAGATGAAAATGAGGCCATGCGCCCAGTATCTCCCCACAGCACAATACTTCAGTATCTACTAGCAGAAGAATCCTGGCCTGGATGAATCATGGATACAACTGAGTAACGCCTAAAACAGATTTGACCTCTATATTTCAAATACTGGAGGCTCGAAACATGAACAGCCATATTAAAATATTGAGTTTTCTTAGGGGAACTCCATGGCAGTCCAGTGATTAGGACTGCTCGCCTCCACTGCAGGGGGCAGGAGTTCAAACCCTNCTTGATGCATTCTAGGAACTCTAAGTAGTGCAGTAAGACTAAACACCAGAGTGAATGACAAGAGGAGCAAGAAAGGAGAATAGGCAGAGGCAGATGGCCGATCATGAGGGGAACAGTGTATCATACTAAAAAGCTGAGTAACAGATTTTAACAGTAAAGTAACTTGATAAAACTTGCATTTTAGAGAATCCACTTAACTGTTTTTGACTTATGAAAAGGCCAATTCCACATACATTTTGAATATATTTATCTACTGAACTCACATTCCCATTCTCTCAGATATTCTTTGCCTACATTTTCTTCTTTCTATTCCTCCCTCTCCTCCTCACTCTATCATGAACTAATGCTGTTATCTTAACAAACTGGAAATTCCCTATCCTCCCCCTCTCAACTCTATGCACCTCTTATGCCTACACCAGCTTCTTTATGCTTTAGTCCTAATGGATGAGGTGCTCCTCCTCCTCTTTAAGAGCCTTTCCACAACAGAACCTCTGGACTCCATCCCACTGCATTTTCTCAAGACTTTCCTGACCCTCCTCTCCTGTCTTTCTTCCCTATATCATCTGTCTTTTCCTACTAGCAAACAAAAATGCTATTTGTTATTGTTGTTTAGTCTCTAAGTTGTATCTGATTCTTTGTGACCCAATGGACTGCAGCATGCCAGGCTCCTCTGTCCTCCACTATCTCCCAGAGTTTGCTCAAGTTCATGCCCATTGAGTCAGTGATGCTATCTAACCATCTCCTTCTCTGTTTCCCCCTTCTTTTGCCTTCAGTCTTTCCCAACATCATGATCTTTCTCAATGAATTGGCTCTTCTCATCACGTGCCTAAGTACTGGAGCTTCAGCTTCACAATCAGTCCTTCCAATGACTATTCAAAGTTGATTTCCTTTCGGATTGACTGTTTTGATCTCCTTACAGTCCAAGGGACTCTCAAGAGTCTTTTCCAGCACCACAATTTGATAGCATCAATTCTCCAGCGCTCAGCTTTCTTTACGGTCCTTCTCAGACCCTCTTGCACCTTCTTCACAGAAGAGCTATCTACACACATTATCCCCCACTTACTTCCCATTCCCTTCTCAATTCACCCCAAGTAAGCTCCAAGTTGAGATTCCCACCACTCCAGTAAAACTGCTCTCTACTCTCAGTTCTAAACAACCTCTTGATTTACCTCCTACCTCTTTGGTGTCTCCTTCTTGGATCCCTTTGCAGAGTGTCTTTCTTCTGCTTTTCTTCTTTTCCCCTTCTTTCCCATAGTCTCTCCTGAAGTGATTTAATCTAGTCCCGAAGGTTTTCTTTTACTTGAGATGCAATTTATATACCATAAAATTCACCCCTTGGGAGTATACATTGTCACTTTTTAAAATGTGGATCTTTTAAATTTTTATTGAATTTGTTACAATATCTCTTCTGTTTTATGTTTTGGGGTATTGGGGGAGGAGCAGGAATGTGAGGCATCTTAGCTCCCTGACCAGGGATTGAACCCACATCCCTTGCATTGAAAAGCAAAGTCTTAACCAATGGACTGCCAGGGAAGTCCCAGTCATTTTCAATATATTCACAATATTGTACCAACAATGAACACTATAATCCCAGAACATTTTCATCACCCCAGAAAGAAACACATATCCATTGGCAGTCATTCTCCATTCCATACCCTGCCTTAGCTCCTGGCAACCACTAAACTGCTTTCTGTCCCTACGGATTTGCCTATTCCAGACATTTCATATAAATGGACTATGCTATGTGGTCTTCTGTGTTTGGCCTCTTTCATTTAGCATAATGGTTTCAAGGTTCATCCACATTGTAGAATGTATCAGTACTCTATTCCTTTTTATGGCTGAATAAAGTTTCATTTATGAATATACTACATTTTGTTTATAGATACACGACATTTTGGTTATCTGTTCATCAACTGACAGATAGTGGGGGTATTTTCACCTTTTGGCTGTTACAAGTAATGCTACTATAAACATCCATGTACAGGTTATTGTGTATACTTAGGTTTTCATCCTTGTCAATGAATGCATAGGAGTGGAATTGCTAGATATTATGATAACTACATTCCATTTTAAGAATCTGTCAAACTGTTATCCAAAGTGTCTTCACAATTTTACACTCCCACCAACAGTGTATGAGGATTCCAGTTTCTCCATATCCTCACTGAAACTTGTTACTGCTCATCTTCTTTTTAATAATACCCATTCTAGGATACATGAAGTGATCTCTCATTATGGTTTTAATTTGCATCTCCCTAATAACTAGAGATATTGAGCATCTTTTCATGTGCTTATTGGTCATTTGTATATATTTATTAGACAAATGTCTATTCAAATCCTTTGCACATTTTTATTTTTAAAAAATTTCAATTGGAGGCTAATGACAATATTGTGGTGGTTTTGCCATACATTCAGATGAATCAGCCATGGGTGTACATGTGTTCCCCATCCTGACCCTCCCTCCCACCTCCCTCCCCATCCCATCCCTCAGCGTCATCCCAGTGCACCAGCCCTGAGCACCCTGCCTCATGCATTGAACCTGGACTGGCAATCTATTTCACATATGATAATATACATGTTTCAATGCTAGTCTCTCAAATCATCCCACCCTCACCTTCTCCCACAGAGNACCCTGCCTCATGCATTGAACCTGGACTGGCAATCTATTTCACATATGATAATATACATGTTTCAATGCTAGTCTCTCAAATCATCCCACCCTCACCTTCTCCCACAGAGTCCAACAGTCTGTTCTTTACATCTGTGTCTCTTTTGCTGTCTTGCATATAGGGTTATCACTACCTTCTAAATTCCATAAATATGCATTAATATACTATATTGGGTGTTTTTCTTTCTGACTTACTTTGCTCTGTATAATAGGCTCCAGTTTCATCCACCTCATTAGAACTGATTCAAATGCATTCTTTTTAATAGCTGAGTAATATTCCATTGTGTATATATACCACAGCTTTCTTATCCATTCATCTGCCAGTGACATCTAGGTTGCTTTCATGTCCTAGCTATTGCAAACAGTCTTTGTCCATTTTTAAATTGGATTATTTGTCTTATTGTTAGGTTACTAGTCCTTAATTGGATATGTACTTTGCAAGAAAAAAAAAGTTTCCCATTCTCTGAGTTATCTTTTCATGCTCTTAATAGTGTCCTTCAAAGCACAAAAGTTTTAATTTTGATGAAGCACAAGTTATATTTTTAATTTTTTGTTCACTTATATTTTAATTGTCATAGCTAAAAACCACTGCCAAATCTAAAATTATTAAGATTTACACTTGTATTTTCCTCTAGAAGTCTTAGAGTTTAAACTTTTACACTTAGGTCTTCTATACATTTTTAGTTTTTGTATATGATTTGAGGTAGGGGTCCAAATTATTCTCAATTAAAAATAAACTGTAAAACAGAAAAGTTTTCACCCAGATAATGATACATTTAATTTTATATCAATCATATCATGGCTATGTGGAAGTTAGATTGAAGAGTTATGGACGGGGAAAGCATTAAGTAAATCCCTATAGTCCAGAAGATAAAGATGCTAACTTGAACTCAGTCCATGATTGTAGGAATTAAGCGTCACTGGTTGTAAGAATGAAGCACAGGTGATGAATTTTAGAGATACTTAAAAAGTAAAGCTGTTTGCAGATCAGGGGCCTCAGCAAGGGCAGTTTCAGTGTATTGATGGGAAATGAAGAGAACATTTCATTCCTTATCCACAACTGCAAAAATAATAGAAATTCCAGAAGTGATAAGAAGCCAGACTTTGGGACTACTAACAGGAGCACCAAAGAACCTTGTGGAAAAACACAGATTACTCTGGTTTTACACCAGACCCAATGAGTCAGTCTTCATGAGTGGAAGCCAGGAAGCCACATTTTGACAAATTCCCCAAGTATATCATACACATATATTTACACAGGTACTTGCTTTTGGAATGCTGAGATGGACCAGCCTTCCAAATATAATCATCCCTTGTAATTCAAATATATTTGTTCCTGGGCTCAGCAAGAGTTCAGATAGCAAGGGCTGGAAAGATAAGGAACTTCCCAGGTGGTCCAGCAGTTAAGACTCCACACATGTACTGCAAGGGCTGCTGGTTCAAGGCACCGCCAAAAAGTTTTAAAAAAGAAAAGATAAGGAAGGAAAGAGCTAAGCCAACATAGCTAAAGAGGGAAGATGACAAAATAGGAGAATCATAAGTAGATTTCTATCATTAAGAAAATGGAAGGGAATTACATCCAATATTATATAATAACTTAGAATATAATCTGAAAAAAATGAATCTCTATACTGTACCTTGTGGCTCAGCTGGTAAAGAATCTGCCTGCAATCCAATAGACCTGGGTTCAATCCCTGGGTTGGAAAGATCCCTTGGAAAAGGGAACAGCTACCCACTACAGTGTTCTGACCTGGAGAATTCCATGGACTCTATAGTCCATGGGGTCTCAAAGAGTCGGACATGACTGAGCAACTTTCACTTCACTTCACTATACTGTACACCTGAATTTAATCCAACACTGTAAATCAACTATACTTCAATTTTTCAAAAAAAAATTTAAATAAGAAAAATGGTAAAGTTTAGGTGAGAGAAAGGATAATTCAAAAACTAAGACACAAGGGCTACAGTTTTCCAGCGAAGAGCATTCATTCATCGAACATAATGTTATCTCATAAGTGTCAAATAGAAATATCTTTCTAAAAGCCATGAACTTTATGTCCAGTACCAGCCCATCTTAAGTTGGGCCAACAATTTAATTCATGAAAATTCAATAAAAATTAAGTATATAAAACAGAATTGCATAAGTTACTATGGGGAATACCAATAGAGGTTTGTGGTCTGCCTCAGGGACCAAAAACAACTCAGCCATAAACCTTGAAGTGCTAAGCAGCATGGAACTAAACTTAGAGAACCATCCAGAGGTCAGAGAAGGCTACAGTCTGTGACTTCTGGCCCCATCTCAACTTATCAAAGTCATTCTCATGTTCATTTCAAACACTGCTCATTCACTCAGTCGTGTCCAGACTTTTTGTGACCCCATGGACTATAGCCTGCCAGGCTCCATTGCCCATGGAATTTTTCAGGCAAGCGTACTGAAGTAAGGTGCCATTTTCTTCTCCAGGGGATCTTCCTGACCCAGGGATTGGACCCACATCTCCTGTATTGGCAAGTTGACTCTTTACCACTGTGCCACCTAAGAAGCCCCTTTTCAAACCCTATGTCTCTTAAGAAATCTTTCCTGGACTCTCCAAAGACATGTGACATTTTCCTTTAAGCATTCAGAACACTCTGCACCTCCAAAGGTGTCGAAATTCTGTCTAAACTTTCACCTTCAGTAATAATCATAAACAAATAACTATGTGATAGCAAGAACCTTCAACATCAAAAACCTTCCAAGAGGCTCAACCTGCTTCCCATTTACACCATGCCAAGAAGTCAGTCAGTCTTTACCTCTAGCCTCTATCCTTCTGGTGATGGAATACTTACTGCTCCCCAGGTGACTCATTCGTTTCTTAGCTGTTCTGCTGAGTAGTCTCCCTTACATTAAGTTTAAATCTGTCTTCCTATAACTTTTAACCATTTATTCAAATTCTGTCTTCTGGGGACAAAGAGTCAATTTAATCCCTCTCAAATTAATGGCTCCTCAAATATTTGAAGACATCATTCTGACCCAGTCAACAACTTTCTAATAGATGCCTTGCATAAAAATTGTTAGCCTCAGTTCAGTTCAATCACTCAGTCCTTTCCAACTCCTCCCAACCCTATGCACTGCAGCACACCAGGCTTCCCTGTACATCAGCAACTCCCAGAGCTTGCTCAAACTCATGTCCATCAAATCGGTGAGGCCATCCAACCATCTCATCCTCTGTTGTCCCCTTCTCTTCTCACCTTCAGTTTTTCCCAGCATCAAGGTCTTTTCCAACGAAAGACATCAGGTAGCCAAAGTATTGGAGTTTCAGCTTCAGCATCAGTCTTTCCAGTGAATATTCAGGACTGATTTCCTTTAGGATGGATTGCTTAGATTTCCTTGCAGTCCAAGGGACTCTCAAGACTCTTCTCCAACACCACAGTTCAAAAGCATCAATTCTTCAGTGCTCAGATTTTTTTATAGCCCAACTTTCACATCCATACATGACTACTGGAAAAACCATAGCTTTGACTAGATGGACCTTTGTTGGCAAAGTAATGTCTCTGCTTTTTAATATGTGGTCTAGGTGGGACATAGTTTTTCTTCCAAGGAGCAAGCATATTTTAATTTCATGGCTGCAGTCACCATCTGCAGTGATTTTTGAGCTCAAGAAAATAAAGTCTGACACTGTTTCCATTATTTCCCCATCTATTTGACATGAAGGGATGGGGCCAGATGCCATGATCTTTGTTTTTTGAATGTTAACTTTTAAGTCAGCTTTTTAATTCTCCTCTTTCACTTTCATCAAGAGACTCTTTAGTTCTTCACTTTCTGCCATAAGGGTGGTGTCATTTGCATATCTGAGGTTATTGATATTTCTCCCAGCAATCTTGATTCCAGCTTGTGCTTCCTCCAGCCCAGCATTTCATATGATGTACTCTGCATATAAGTTAAATAAGCATGGTGACAATATACAGCCTTGACGTACTCTTTTCCCTATTTGGAACCAGTCTGTTGTTCCATGTCTGGTCCTAATTGTTGCTTCTTGACCTGCATACATATTTCTCAGGAGGCAGGTAAGGTGGTCTGGCATTCCCATCTCTTTAAGAATTTTCCAGTTTGTTGTGATCTATACAGTCAAAGGCTGTGGCGTAATCAATAAAGCAGAAGTAGATGTTTTTCCGGAATTCTCTTGCTTTTTCTACAATCCAATGAATGTTGGGAATTTGATCTCTGGTTCCTCTGCCTTTTCTAAATCCAGCTTGTACAACTGGAAGTTCATGGTTCATGTACTGTTGAAGCCTTCCTTGGAGAATTTTGAGCATTACTTTGCCAGTGTGTGAGATAAGTGCAGTTGTGAGGTAGTTTGAACATTTTTTGGCATTGCCCTTCTTTAGGATTGGAATGAAAACTGACTTTTTCCAGTCCTGTGGCCACTGCTGAGTTGTCCAAATTTGTTGGCATATTGAGTGCAGCACTTTCACAGCATCACCTTTTTAGCATTTGAAATAGCGCAACTGGAATGCCATCACCTCTTCTAGCTTTGTTGATAGTGACGCTTTGTAAGGCCCACTTGACTTCATCTTCCACGATGTCTGGCTCTAGATGAGTGATCACACCATCATGGTTATCTGGGACATGAAGATCTTTTCTGTACAGTTCTTCTCTGTATTCTTGCCACATCTTAATATCTTCTACTTCTGTTGGCTCAGACGGTAAAGCATCTGTCTACAATGCAGGAGACAAGGGTTCAAGTCCTGGGTTGGGAAGACCCCCTGGAGAAGGAAATGGCAATCCACTCCAGTACTATTGCCTAGAAAATTCCATGGACAGAGGAGCCTGGTAGGCTACAGTCTATGGGATAGCAAAGAGTCAGTCACGACTGAGCGACTTCACTCACTCACTCACTCTGTTAAGTCCATACCATTTCTGTCCTTTATTGTGCTCATCTTTGCATGAAATGTTCCCTTGGTATCTCTAATTTTCTTGAAGAAATCTCTAGTCTTTCCCATTCTATTGTTTTCCTCTATTTTTCCTTGCATTGATCGCTGAGGAAGGCTTTCTTATCTTTCCTTGCTATCCTTTGGAACTCTGCATTCAAACAGGTATATCTTTCCTTCTCTCCTTTCATTTCCTTTTTCATATCTTTCACTTCTCTTCTTTTCTCAGCTATTTGTAAGGCCTCCTGAGACAACCATTTTGCCTTTTTGCATTTCTTTTTCTTGGGGATGGTCTTGATCACTGCCTCCTGTACAATATCATGAACCTCCATCCATAGTTCTTCAAGCACTCTGTCAGATCTAATCCCTTTAATCTATTTGTTCCTTCCACTGGATAACCATAAGGTATTTGATTTAGGTCATACGTCAATGGTCTAGTGGTTTTCCCTATTTCCATCAAATTAAGTCTGAATTTGGCAATAAGAAGTTCATGATCTGAGCCACAGTTAGCTCCTAGTCTTGTTTTTGCTGACTGTATAGGGCTTCTCCATCTTTGGTTGCAAGGAATATAATCAATCTGATTTCTGTATTGACCATCTGGTGATGTCCATGTGTAGAGTATTCTCTTGTGTTGTTGGAAAAGGGTATTTGCTATGACCAGTGCATTCTCTTGGCAAAAATGTGTTAGCCTTTGCCCTGCTTCATTTTGTACTCCAAAGCCAAATTTGCCTGTTACTCCAGGTATCTCTTGACTTTCTGCTTTTGCATTCTAGTCCCCTATGATGAAAAGAACAACCTTTTTGGGGTGTTTTTTTTTTCCTAGAATGTCTTGTAGGTCTTTATAGAACCATTCAATTTCAGCTTCTTCAGCATTACCGGTTGGGGGATAGAATTGGATTACTGTGATATTGAATGGTTTGTGTTGGAAACGAACAGACATCATTCTGTCATTTTTGAGATTGCACCAAGTACTGTATTTCGGACTCTGTTGACTATGTGGACTACTCCCTTTCTTCTAAGTGATTCTTGCCCACAGTAGTAGATATAATGGTCATCTGAATTAAATTCATCTATTCTAGCCCATTTTAGTTCATTGATTCCTAAAATGTCAGTGTTCACCCTTGTCATCTCCTGTTTGACCATTTCTACTAATTTACCTTGATCCAATAACCTAACATTCCATGTTCCTATGCAATACTGCTTTTTAAACACTAGACTTTACTTCCATCATCAGTCATATCCATAACTTGGCATTGTTTTTGCTTTGGCTCTGTCTCTTCACTCTTTCTGGAGTTATTTCTCCACTCTTCTCCAGTAGCATATTGGGCATCTACCAACCTGGGCAGTTCATATTTCAGTGTCATAGTNACTTCCATCATCAGTCATATCCATAACTTGGCATTGTTTTTGCTTTGGCTCTGTCTCTTCACTCTTTCTGGAGTTATTTCTCCACTCTTCTCCAGTAGCATATTGGGCATGTACCAACCTGGGCAGTTCATATTTCTGTGTCATAGTTTTTGCCTTTTCATACTGTTCATGGGGTTCTCAAGGCAAGAATACTGGTTTGCCAAATTTGTTAACCTCATTACCCTGATAACAACAGCCTGTGCATATCAACCCTTGTACCCTTCGGGGTCACCAAGTTCTCTGAAGGAGATGTTATATGCATAGAACCTCACATTTTCTGGCATATAGGGATTGTAAATGACACAGTGAGTGAATAAATCCATCTGCTAAAAGAATTTTCAAGCATGTTCTTTTTAAACTGTTTTAATCATTTACCTACAATCAGACAAGTTTTTTGAACTCTCTCTGCCCTCAAAAACCAGATAGACATCATGTAAAGAAAATATAACCCAGAAATAATCTGTCAGATATGCAGATTAAATGAAACACCTTAATAAATAAACCTTGGTGAGAGACAATTTTTACTATATGCACTATTGGAATGTCAGAGGTGTAATCACATAGGCATATTCTTTTTCAATTAATTTTTAAAAATAAAAATAATAAAATTATCTTCATTTTAACTCACCTAGTAAAACAGTATTCTGTGAATTTTGCCTTCTGTTATACAAAGTTATGTCCTACCATGGAAATATAGAATAATTAAATAAATGACTAGAAGTAACATTAGATTTAATCTAGTCCAGAGGCATTCAACCATCTTGAGGACAACCATAGTAAAAATACATTTTATACTGCAGCATGGTACACATATACAAATATACAACTAACACAAAAGTTTCACAATACAGTACTTATCATTACCTGGAAGGAACTCTGATACTCTTGTTTGAAAAAAAAATGCATGCAGTCCAATATCCACCCCATCCTCAACAAACGTATTGATGAAGAACATATGCTTCAGCTCGGATAAACATATATAGCCACATAGCTAAACCATTCATTTAGCTCCTACTACATGCTAGCATTGTTTAAGGAAGATGACAAATGAAGTGCAAGCACTCCTGACCTCATGGAAACTGCAAATGGCTGGACAGACAGACAAGGCAACCAACTATACAGTAAGATCCCCATGCAGTGAAGTATGAACAAGGACCACTAAAAAGGAGCCTCTAAATCAGATAGGGAGAGTGGAGGAAGACCAGTGGGATGACAGTAAAGACAAAACTAATCCAAGCTCTCCTTGATTTCCATCATGTTGCCTCAGCTCATCTGAGGTATTTCCTTTAACAAACATTCAGGGAACATCTACTGTGGGTATAAATTAAATCCACCTCAAACTAAATAACTCACAATAACTCATAACTCCCTCCTTTTTAGATTCTATTTGTGTTTTTTCTTCAAATCTTTTCTCTTCCTTAAAATATATGAAAATAATGGGCTTCTGTTTTATTAACTAGAAAACAGACGCACATACACACAAAGCTCTAAGCCTCCTCTGGATAATCCAAAACTATTCTTACACAAAGCCTGAGGCAGACCTAGAAACATAAAGAAAATGTCATTCCAAATGGAACCAGTTAACTAGCTCAGAGCTAAAACTGGAGGTTAACAAGTTGTGAAAATGTCAATCAACTCAAGATATGAATCTTTCCACTGAAAATAAAGTCACCGGGTATTACTTCAACACCTACTTCAAGAAGTTTGATACTTCTGTAAGGTCTACTAGCACCTGACACTATTTTTCTTTTTTTAATATAAATTTATTTATTTTAATTGGAGGTTAATTACTTTGCCATACATCAACATGAATCCACCACAGGTATACACGTGTTCCCCATCCTGAACCCCCTTCCCTCCNCAAAGTCCTCGTCATACTCCTCGTCCTCGTCATCTCCCTCGGAAGAGGAGGAGTCGTCTGTGCTCTCCTCGTGGTACTGACTGCAGTCATCCACTTCCATACGCAACTCCAGGAGGGACAGGGGGTCACCACAACACACCCCATTTTCATGAAGCCCCTCTGTGTACGGCCCCCTACTTTCCTCATCCCGCTTTAGCTGGATTTTTAATTTTGTTGAACTACTGCCTGATCCTGAGTTAAATCCATTGTTAAGCTTTGCTACATAGAGGTTATTATCATTTTCATGGTCTTTACTCAACTTGATGCTGATTTTTGAAGAATTCATCCCATCGCTCTCTTGGTCATTTGTCTTGCTGCTGCGGTCATGACGTCTGCGAAGAGTCAATTTGGGAATCCCAGAGTTTTTTTCCAGGATTAACTGGGCGTCATACCACGTGATCCGCCTCTTTTTTTTTTTTTTTTTTNTAGACTTTTGGATCGCAGCCATTCTGATTGGTGTGAAATGGTACCTCACTGTGGTCTTGATTTGCATTTCTCTGATAGTGAGTGATGTTGAGCATCTTTTCATGTGTTTGTTAGCCCTCCGTATGTCTTCTTTGGAGAAATGCCTATTTAGTTCTTTGGCCCATTTTTTATTTAAAAAGATCCAAATATACTTTAAGATCTATAACTAACTGTAATTTTTAAATCTTTAAGTTAGATCTAAAAGTTAGTACTTTGATGCAGCTGTAATCTTCCAACATGCACAAAAAATTTGTAAATAGAAATTACTATCTATTGTCTTTCCTAAATTTGCTTTTGTTTCAGAAAATGCCCAGTTTAGATAAAAGACTTTAATAGCAATCATTTATTGAATGCACTATTACAGGCCATGCACATTAAACACTACTATCTATCTTCTCTCCTAGATTTACTCTTGTTTTAAAAAGTTAGAAATTGTCCATTTCTAGATAAAAGACTAAAACTAATAACCATTAAACAAATGGATTCTAGTACCAATTCCAACATGCGGAGGTTGTTTCTCACACCAACAATAAGCAGTGCTCTGGACAATAGCTGGGTATCCTACAATTCAACTCAGTTCTGACACGATCCCTGGAGAAATCCTCAGACTTCACAGGTGGACAGTTCAGTTCCACAAGACCACCCTCTCCCGCAACTTCAGGCACCAATCTAAAGCCCAGGTTGTCAGAAATGTTTCTAACCAACTAGCTACAGATTAGGTGTTCCCACAACCTCCTCCTTGGTCCAAACAACTTGTTAGAGCAGTTCAGAAAACTCAGAGAAGCATTTATTTTACTACTGTTTTATTATAAATAGGTATATATCAGGAAGCCATATGCAAGAGACATATACCACAAGGTATGGGGAAAGGGCGAGGAACTTCCATGCCTTCTCCATTCTCCCCAAATCTCCATTTGTTTGCCAGCCCAAAAGCTCTCTGAATTTTGCCCTTTTTGGTTTTTTTATGGAAGCTTCATTACATAGTTGTGATCGATTAAATCATCGGCCACTGACAGACTTCCGTGGTGGTCCAGTGATTAAGAATCCACCTTGCAAATTAGGGGACTCAGGTATGATCCCTGGTCCTGGAAGATACCACAAGCCATGGCACAACTAAGCCCAAAAGCAGCAACTATTGAAACCCGCATGTGCCAGAAGCCATACTCCACAATAAGCCCATGCACCACAACTAGAGAGGTCTCCACTCACAACTAGAGATAAGTCTCCACTCACGACAACTAGAGAAAGCCAGCATGCAACAATAAAGATCAAGCACAGCCATAAATTAATAAATTTTTTTGGTCATTGGTAACTGATTTGACTTCAAGCCCCTCTCCTCTCCCTAGAGACTGCAGGGGGATTGGGGGAGGAGCAGGCACGGGGATGAGACTAAGACTTCCAACCCTCTAATAACAAGGTTTGTTCCACTGGCAAAGGGCCCTCATGCTTGGATGCTTTCCAAAAGTCACCTCAGTAACCTAACAGAAGACACCTTTTTTCAAAACTTAGGAAATGTCAAGGGTTTGAGGAACTATAAGTGGGAAACTATGAACACAGACCAAATATATTTGAGAATTATATTTTGGTCATGTGAATGATGAAATACGTGTTTTTCTAATAAAACACAATATCATAGAAATTACTTATCAAATGCTTATTATGGGTCACACACTTTACAGCATCTTACTTGGAACCCCAAAGCACATAAAACAATGAAGTCTGTATTACTGTCTCTATATTGCAAATGAGGAAATTAAATCTCAGTGAAGTTCAATGCCTTGCTGAGATGCCATGTTTGTATCCATTATGGAGTCAGAGGTGGGACTGATATGCCTAGCAGCAAAGCCTGCCCTCAGTCACCAGAATATGATAATGATGATGACTTCTTTCGAAATTCTGGCTTTTTCAGGGTCTAAGAAAACAAATATATTAAGTAAGATAAAGCACCCATCAAATTATTTAAATGGGTTAGTCTTTTCAATTTCAAGCCACAAAAAGAACAGACAGTAAAGTCCTGCAGAAGCCCTACTCACTTCTAATAGGTATGAATGTGTTATTCCCAGAGATAGCATGAACTTTAAGCTGTGGGAGATGAAAATAAGACACCATCACAAAGAAGCATTGAGACACACACTTTAAACTCCTGGAAACAGAGAATCTTCAGTAGGGATGTTTACAGGAAAGACAAAATCTAAAGCAATACTGTATCATTCATATAATTCATGGATTAAATAAATCATTCTTTCTTTCAAAACTCTCATCCACTTCTTAAATAGTAACCTTTTCATTATATTACTTAACTTACACACAACGTTTCAGAAGCTTTCCCCAGTTTAAGCAAGGCCAATCAGTGACCAATCCAGGCACGACTATCTAGATATGTACAGCTGGTAGGAAAATATGAATAAAGTGTGAAAACATCTACTATTTCATATAGTCTTTTCCCGGGTCCGTTTGTTTCCCAAAAGTTACAATTTACTCTAGTGTATGTGTTGTGTTTGGTTGCTCAGTAGTGCCCAATTCTTCGAACTATAGCCCACCAGGCATCTCTGTCCAGGAAATTCTCCAAACAAGAATACTGGAGTGAGTTGCCATTTACTCCTCCAGGGGATCTTCCCGATCCAGGGATTGAACTTGAGTCTCCAGCGTCTCCTGCATGGGCAGGCAGGTTTTTTGCCACTAGGACCAGTGTATTAGCCTGAGAAACATCCTGTTCCCTATCTCTTTACCCTATTATGTATGGAGGAAAAAAAATTCATGGCTGGTCTACCATCAAGAGAAGTTATAGAAAGGAGTAACAAGGAGAAGGAAAGATTGGTCCAATGGAAAGAAGTAGGAAAAGGAGGTAGTGAGGATGAGAGGGAGGTACTTTAAAACAATAAGAGGAGCAAAAGAAGATGATGAACTGCCACTGGGCTCCCAGTTCTAAACACCAAGTTCCAAACTCAACTCTGATTCTATTTCTGACCTTGGGCAAATCTCTTGTTTCTCTGTATCCTAATGTAGCTCTAAGAAGTGAACAAAAGTAAAGCCAGAAGAAAGTTTCCTATAGAATCTACTGAAATGCCTATCGTTACTACTGATTTTAAAAAAGCTAAGCCAGCTCTGACCAAAAAACAACAACAATTTGGTATTAATAAACCTTCTAATTTTCTAGAATGGTGTTTAACTCAATAATGCAAATCACTTAGTATCAACCTTCCCTCTGCCTGTACCTTCCTTTGTAAATACATTCTATTCTCAAGTTTGCTTTTAGAACATTTTCCTTAACATTTTGTATCCTACTTACTCGACTCCTTTAACTAAATGCCTTATTCTTAAAAAACAGAATTCCATCTCCCTTAAGTATTAGTGCCTTCAAGGTCCTTAGTTGATCTGATTCATCCCACCCTCAATGTATCCAGTTATATTTTTAATCTCCCCAACCTCTATTCTTTCCTGCTACTCTTCTCACAGGCCCTATGCAACGTACAGTGTCTCTTTGTGATAAACTGACAATCTAAATTCAATGCCTTGTTGTCAGGTCAGACACTGAGACATAGATTACCACCTCCCTGCTTTGACATCGATACTTCAGTGCATGCAGCCTTGAGCTAAAATGATACTGGCTGCTAAATGACACTGAAATCTCCAATACTGTCTATTTTCCACTATATCGCAACTCAATTTCAGAACTGTAGTTTTTCAGAGGTTTTTCTTTTCTGTAGGAATAAATTGACACAGTATAAATTATTTTGTCCCATTTAGTTTTCATTATATCCTACTGTCTTCATTTTGCAAAATCTTTGAAAGTTGTGATCTCGTACCTTATGCTGTCAATTCTCATTTTATATATATATCAGCTTCTGTACATTCATACTTCCTTCTACATTCTTACCCAAGATACCTAGAACTCAATAATACCCACTCATTGACTTTATTTGCCCACATTGCTCCAGAGTTATCAACCAGAATCACATCCAAGACTAAATCCCTGCTTGGTCACTTGCTAGTCATGTGACTTGGCACAAATTACTTGTCTCTCTAACCCTGAATCTCCTTCCTTATTAACATGGGGATGTGAAAACAAGGTACAGAAGGCTTCAAACGGGTC
The DNA here is from genome assembly GCA_006410875.1 of Neotragus pygmaeus. Lineage (NCBI taxonomy): Eukaryota > Metazoa > Chordata > Mammalia > Artiodactyla > Bovidae > Neotragus > Neotragus pygmaeus. The sequence goes on along the minus strand of SJYV01034210.1, from coordinate 311,339 downwards.
TAACAGCATCCGTGCCTGCCAACAAGTAAGGCGAAACAAATACTATCCTCCTCCTTGCCTCCACTTTATAGTGTTCATTTTTACTATAACATAATCCTTTAGAATTTTTAAATTAATGCTGAGTGTGAGAAAAAAGCAAAGCAGACGCAGACAAAACTTTGGCCATCTAGAAAATAAATGGATTGTTATACACAGTACACTAGCACAGAGTTCTCTTGACGTGGCTCTGGTGGAAAAGGAAAAGAAAAACTCTTCTATTTCTTTTAGCTGTTTGCAGTTCTTTCTTAAAAGTAATCATAATTTAAGCAAAACATCATAATTTAACTCTACTTATTAGAAAGTACTGACTACCAGCAGAAAGTACTGACTACCTAAAACAAACAATTTACTAAATATATGTCCCATTGGTAAAGGAACCACGAACCTACTCTCTAGAATAGCTGACTATTAAGTTCCCATTCCTTCAAAGTTTTGGGTAACAACATCTGCCCAACTTCATTCTTAAAGAAGTTAATCCAGTACATTTTTTATATCTGTTAATCATAAGTAAATTTCAAAACAGAGATAACCTATCCAGTCCAGTTCACTGAGGTATATTGCTTCTCAGGAATTATTAATAATTGATTGTTACAATTAAATCCTAACAACTGAATTTGTGATAACCTAAAAGTATATCGTACAATGTGAATACAGTAAAAATATCTTTGTAGTTTCAGGTTTTAGCAATTAACTGTTAGATAAAACAGAGCTTATATTTCTGACACTTTAAATAGGCTCTTGGGAATCATGAAGTATGATTTTCAACAACTATCACATTTTAATTGTTAGCACTCATTTATTTAATAACTTTAATACTTGGAAGCCATTTGTTGAAAAATATTCACTAATCAAATGCTTTGATATTTTTTTAAATAAAACTATTTCTGAATTAATAAGTTCACTAAAACGCATGCTCTATGCCTAATCTTATTTGTAATTAGAGAACTATTACTGCTTCAATTTTTAAAAACTCGCGAAGTCAGTCAAAGGATTTAAGAATAAATTAGTATCTAAGACATATAAGTGGCTTTGAATTTTTTAAAAATTATCTGGTCATGTCTATTCAACAACAGCATCAAATGGTTCACTTTTAAGGTTCTCCAGCAAAACAACTCTAATTTGATAAATCAACATACCCATGTTTAGAAACTTTACAACCAAATAAATATATCTTATATGAGATTTTCACATTGACATGAACTCCCCTCAACACACTCACTTTATCTTTTATTTGACCCCCACTCATCAAAAAACCTACTTGTGCACAGTCGAAAGTCTATTTTACCATTTAGGCTAGAATAAAATAATGTGAATCCTCTGCCTACATAATTAGCATTGAAGAACTAATGTTTCTAACAAGTATATCATTAAAAAGCATTTACACATTAGCAACTAGTACAGTTTCACTTAACACCACTATAAACAAGTTATATTCCCTCTCAACACATACTTAAATAAATAATCCAATTACATCTCAGAGTTCCCTTCAAGAATGTCTAATATAGTAAAAAAATAAAAAAAAAAATTTATCTCTTAACTCATGTTGCTTCTACTTAAGGGGTTGCCTCAAACTCTCTGTGAAATGAGGCAAGACAGACTGATTTAAATTATGAATGAAATTATTAATATAGTAGTTTGTTATTATTTTAGGTGGTGATTTGAAGTGTGATCAAAGAAAGATGTCGAAAGTATTTATCAGACAAAATGGTAAATCTCAATATGGAGGAGTTCAATACAGCCCAAAGGTTTTAGAGCATAAGTATAAAGCCCAGATACCTCAAGCTGAATCCCAGCTCCACTGATTTTATGTTAAATTAAATTCAACTTCAGCAGCAACCTAAATGCCCACCCACAGATGAAGAAGGTGTGGTACATATACACTATGGTACATTACTCAGCCATAAAAAGGAATGACACCGGGTCATTCACAGTGATATGGATGAACCTTGTCTGTCATATAGAGTGAATAAGTCAGAATGAGAAAAACAAGTTATCATGTATTAACACACATATGTAGAATCTAGAAAAATTGTACTGATGAACCTATTTGCAGAGCAGGATTAGAGACTGCAGAGGTAAAAAACAGAGTTGTGGATACAGCAGGGGAAAGAGAGGGTGGGATGAATTGAGAGAGTAGCATTGACATATATACAAACCATGTGTAAAATAGCTAGCTAGTGGGAAGCTGATGCATACAGCACAGCGAGCCCAGCTCCGGTCTGTGATGACCTACAGAGATAGGATGGGGCAGGGGGAGGCGGGAGGGAGGTGATATATGTATACAGATAGTTGATTCATGTTGTTGTATACCAGAAACCAACACAATATTGTAAAGCAATTATGTTGTTTAGCCGCTAAGTCTTCTCCAACTCTTTGCAACCCCATTGACTGTAGCCCACCAGGCTCCTCTGTCCTTGAAATTTTCGAGGCAAGAATAATGGAATGATTTGCTTCTCCAAAAGCGATTATACTCCAAATTAAAAAAAATCACCTTCCACAAGTTACTCAAACTCCTCTCTAAATCTCAATTTCCTCTTCTGTGAAATGGAACTCTTAAGAGTACCCTTCTCTTTGGGAGGTTAAGAGGATTCAATGAGATTATCTATGTAAAAGCACCTAAAATAGCACTTGATGCATTACAAGTACTCTATAAACATTGACCATTATCATCATCTCACTGCACTGTTAAAAAAAAAAGGGGGTGTAAAAGTAGTTGAATAAATTCTTCTACACACAAACAAGACCGATGGACAGACCCCATGCCATCTAGTGAACCCCTATATTCAGACAACCCCTATATACTTAGACCACTGAGCCTCGGCTTCTATTCATTGGACCTTAAGCTGCCTCTCACTGAGAGCCTATATTTCATCTGAACACCCAAAAGAACAATTTGGTTTCTCACACTATATTACATTATATTAATAGGTAAATTAATCACTTTAACAGGAAAATCACAAATAAGTAGTTCATTCAAGACTCATTTTATTCATAACAGTCTCAAAACTTGTCAACCACAAATTACATTTTAGAGTCATAGCTAAATGAAGTAAACAAATTCACATCCAAATTCACTCAGTGGTGTCAAAAAAATCAATATAAACAGACAGAGAGACAGTCCACTAAACATGGATTGCTAAATGTTAAAAAGAAAATGCATCATTATTTAAGAGGACAAGCTTAAATGGTGAACAAATGCTCCTAATCTACCCAAGTAATGAGCCCTTATTTTATGACTGCATTCAATAACTGCATAGAGGTCAGAGCCTTAAAATGAATACAGCTATATGTAAAAGAGGAAAGTTCCATTCTTAAAGAACTTTATCTTTATTGAAAATTTTCTGGACAATAAAAAGATAAAAGGTTACAGTGCAATATGAGCAGTTTTTTCCACTTAGAATGAATCTCCTAACAAAATACAGAACTCCTTTTTCCCTAAGGTATGTTTATAATTAGAAACAGATTCCTCAATAATTCAATGACTGAAACCTTTACTAAAATCACTTTTTTAATTAAATTTTTACCTAATATTAAGTTCTGCTGGCAGGTGTCATCTCTACAGATAATAAAGCCTTGCTATATTTATTAAATCAGTTTTTTCCTTTATGCCTATCCTTTCCTTTGACTTGACATTCTTATAGTATTTAATTATTGGTAAATTAAATTACCAATAAATTACTAATGTATTCTGATAAATACGCTGTTGTACATACTATTTACAATTCTATCATAAAGAGTATTCAAGCTAAAATATTTTACTCTTTCATATTTTTAAAATTCTCATTTGGAAAGAGGATAGCTAGTGAGGAAAGATATTTACAATTTTATTACAGCATCAGTGACTATGTTCAGGATTTGAAAATCTGAAGATCAGAATCAAGATATGTGCATAAAATCGACATTAGGTTCAAAAGTTCTTGCCACAGAAAGTGCATTTATAAGGCAGATTCATCCAACTAAATATATGAAAGATGCATAAAATATGGTCATTGCATTTGAATTAGTTACAATTTTAATCTTTAAGTATTTGTTTAAAAAGTAAAAGTAGTTAAATTATTATTAAGGCTTCCTGTTAAATGCTTTGGAGTTTGTAAATCCCCAAAAAAAACCTCACCAAACCTCACTTTCACTATAGATACCACTTTAAATTTACTGAATTTCATTGACAATAAATCAAAGAAAGTAAAACCCTTATGTATGTGACTGTTTTGTGTACACATTTGAAATCACATATTCATCCGTCACTAAACCGTAAGTCTATGATGACGTAGGCAAAATGCTTTACCATCACTTTTCTCACCACTAAAATTAATGATAAAACTGAGAAAAGTGATTAAGTGACTTAGTCAAAGATAACAACCAACTGTCAGCAATTTTACTTTTTAAAAAACTAGGTTTCTTAGCTTTCTAGCTCAAACAGGAAGGGAAAAAAAATATCCTTAAGAGTATCATCGAGAGACAGAGCATCATCTGAGAGAAAAGAATATACACTTTATGGATACTACCATTCCCAAAGATGTGGGAATATCTAAAATTTACACAAACACCACAAAAAAGAAAAGCCAAAAAACAAACAAACCACGAACCTTCTGAATTCAAAATCACTAACCAGTCAAACAGAAAGAGTCAAGTACAGTCTCTGTATTGTACCGTCGCTGGCCCCCTCCATCAGCTATTGTACATTTCTACCTAGTTTATTACTAGGAAACAGATTTCAGTTTTCATAATGCTTTCCAATGGGCTTTTCTTAGCAAATGTCTGCATTCCTCAAGGCAAGGCCGTTAAGGTAACTTAATCTCTCATGCACTGCTCAGTCGGGGGCGGGGAATGCTGATTCCCAATTTAAAAATGAATTATTTGGGTTTTTCAGAATTAAGAGTAACTACGAAACCTGGAACCATAATTTCAATTCAGCTGTTAACTTGAAGGTTCGCAGGACAAATAAAAGCTTAGGGAATCGAAGATGATGCTGGGGAAGGGGGTGCAGAGAGAGTATGAGAAAGATGCTGGTCCATTCCGAGATGATGCAGGAATGACATGGCACCTGGACAACACAAGTCCCAGTTCACCCCCCTCTCAGAGTCTCTGCCTCGGTTTCTCTCTATGCCTGGAGCTGTGAGTAGGTGCACACGCAAACGCAACCACCTTTTACTGTTGGACTCCTTAGTGAGGAGAACCGTGGGGAAGCGTCTCGGGTTAAAGCCTCACCACAACAAACGATTTCTTTCTCCTCGAACCCCGCCTCCCCTGCTAGGGGCAGGCGACGACTGTCTCGAACAGTAGACAGCTGACAGGAGCCGAGAACCAGGGCGAGAACGAAAGCATCTCCAAGGGGGGAGGGGCGGGGAAATGAACCCCACAGCCTCGCGGAGAGCCTGGGGAGGCTGACAGGAAAAGGAGGAGGATACTGAGCCGGGAAAACAGAAAGGGGACTGGGAAGCTCCCGGGAGAGCCACGCATTCAGGCTGTCCCCGGGGCTGGCGCGCACCCGGCGGGAGGGGGAAGTCATCCTGGGGCGGACCCCCTCCCCGACTCCCAGACCGGAGGACGGGAGGAAATGGCTTTGTATCGCAGGATGAAAGGCAGACAGGAGGGCCACCAGGCGGGGAGGGACAGAGGATGCCCGGAGCCGGGACGACCCCACCCGCCCTCACGGACACTGCCGCTCTTCTCTTTCATCCGCTGCAGCCCCTGGTCCAGCCTCGGGCTCCTGCCCTCGACGCTCCAGCAGCCTGAAGTGGGGNCGGGAAATAGATGGGGAAACAGTGGAAACAGTGTCAGACTTTATTTTGGGGGGCTCCAAAATCACTGCAGATGGTAACTGCAGCCATGAAATTAAAAGATGCTTACTCCTTGGAAGGAAAGTTATGACCAACCTAGATAGCACATTCAAAAGCAGAGACATTACTTGCCAACAGAGGTCCTCAAGTCTTAGTCACTGTGAATTATATTCATTTCAAGCTCTGTGATGCTTTATCTGGTTAGCTTTGTGTTTAACCACTAAGTAGTTGGTATTAAGGGTTGAATTTTTTGACACTCAACATCCAAACTGAAGAGGCAACTGCTGTTTGCTATGCATGGGTTATCTATATTCAATGATAAATTTGAGTTTAAACTTTAATGTGACACTTCATAAATAAACAGGGAAAACTGCGTAATTAACCCAAACACGTGTACTTGCCTGAGTAATAGTTTAACACATGCAACCTGGCTGCAATCTGTACAAAGAATATCTTTAAAATTTTAATGTGGCACCTCATGGATGGAAAAGTTACCATTATAATGTTAAAATTGTAGTTTTTACCTGTTGATTGGAAAATAACTCTAATTAGACCAATGATAATGTTGGGTGTGTGCTTGCTCAGTCACCAAGTCAAGTTTGACTCTGTGACCCCATGGACTGTAGCCCACCAGGCTCCTCTGTACATAGGATTCTACAGGCAAGAATACTGGAGGAGGTTGTCATTTCCTCCTCCAGAGGATCTTCCTGACCCAGTGATCCAACCTGTGTCTCCTGATTTGACAGGTAGATTCTTAACCAGTTCGTCACCTGGGAAGCCCAATGTTAGGTACAAGTTATCTAATACAAAAGGGAAAACTAAAGATCTTGTACTTCTTTTAGCTCACCAAAAAGTAGTGCTCCTTGAATGTGGGAAAGAATAACCGAATAACCTCATGGATAAGTCAACCCAATTCAGTATGGTTGTTGCCAAAAAAAAAAAAAAAAAAGATATCTTATTNACAAAAGGGAAAACTAAAGATCTTGTACTTCTTTTAGCTCACCAAAAAGTAGTGCTCCTTGAATGTGGGAAAGAATAACCGAATAACCTCATGGATAAGTCAACCCAATTCAGTATGGTTGTTGCCAAAAAAAAAAAAAAAAAAAGATATCTTATTACTAACCTTAATGATTGTTCACCATTATAAGCAATGATATGGTAAGATTTTTTTTTACATTGTCCAACTCATCTTTGTTCTATGGAATATCTCTTATTTGTATTTATTTAGATCTCTCCTTTTTCTGATCACAAAAATGAATCCCCTAGCTATTGTGGTAGGCATTAACCTTGAAGGAGTCTGGGATCTAACAGAAATTTTCAGCTCTTGCCCACGTGACTAATCCAAGTAATGGGCAGGTAATCCAAGTTTGAGCAATACAATTCATTTACTGTGACTTTTCAAGGTCAAGTTGGGAAAAGAGAGCCTTTTCTCTCTCTCTAGTCACAAGCTCTAGGAGCTTGAGGCAGATAAACCTAGGGCTGTGTGGGGCTTTTTTTTTTTTTTTTTTGCCACATGAAGAAAATAATCTGAGGGAAAGAAGCTGGTAGGAAGATTTGAGAGATAGAATATACAACCAAAGAGGTCTGAGTCCTTGGATTTGGGTCCAGAGGTCAGGTCCACATATGTCTTTTCAACCCATCAGCAGACGGGTTATATGAACCAATAAATTTCCTCTTGTCCATTGTGGCTGGTTCACTTGGGGATTCAGTCATTTGAAATAAGAAACATCATGACTGATACATCCCATTAATGAGGCAGAGACTCAATAAAAAAATGAAGAGGCCACTACTTTTAGTATCCTTAAACCCAAATATACATAATGTGGCTTTCACCATCATTCTGTTTCTTTCAAATAAGTTTAGTTTCCTCAAAAACAAAACCTTCTATAGGATTTCAATGAAGTAATCAAGTAATTGCTGACATTTTTATTATGAGAATTTTAGTTTAAAAAACATTTAAAAACAGCATTTTATTCAACCTAATCTCTAAAATAGATCTCCTAGTAGGCAATCAGGACTGTCAAAGATAAATATTACACTGTTGATGTAAAGTGGAATTTACATCTGAATATTCTGCTGTGAGTTGCCAGAAGCATTTGTCATGATGTTTTTCAAATCCTATCACCCTGAAGCAGCAGTGTCATCTGTCTTTGCTTATAGCAATTTCCATGCAGTGACATTAAGAACAAACTTAATTGACAGTCAGTAGGAACCCAAGGGCAGTACACATGATCAATTATCTAAATATGCTGGCAGTTACCAAAGAGAATGGAGTCCATGAATCTCATATAACAAGGTTTATATGTAAAAAGATTTTTGTTCTTTCGTGGCATAGTGCTATCACCTGAACCTGAGTTATTTTTATTTCAAGTATTATATATATTAAATGAAAGCTCAATAAGCTTTCCCCCATTTGAAATTTTGAGAACTTTGCTGGTGCAAACTAACCCTAAATAGAATTACAAATATGAATAGCAATAGATAGTTCCTATCTGTCAGCTCTTTTCTGAGTATTACTCTTTTGATAGAAGATTCTTGAAGTCTCCATTCTTTACCTGTTCTCACAGGTTCTGTCACTGTACTGTCTCACAATTACATTTGGGGAAAGAGAGAGCCTCTATAGTAGGGATTGGATTTTGGCATCATTTTTTCTTGATTCTAAAGTTACTATATATCGTTTTTGCTTTAAGAAGTCATTTGTAATAGAGATAATGAATTCATTTTACCATAGTGTTATTTGGGGGGAAAAAAAAAGACTGGTAAGTTTTCTGGGAAGAGCTTGCATTTTACTTGAAGAATTCTGGATATTCAAAAACCTACCCTGGTTATAAGGCTTTGGGGTTTGGAATCAGAAAGACTTAGGTTTGAATCTCAATGTTGCCTTTTACCTTCTGTGTAACCATAGACAAATTTCTTTTTTTTTTTTTTTTTTTTGGCAAATTTCTTAACTTTAATTTCTTCATGTGTAAACGAAACAATGATAATATTAATACCACTCTTATAAGATTGTTCGGAGAATTAAATAAGATAATGTTTGAAAAGAGCCTAGTAAAGAACTAAGCACAGAATAATCATTCAATATGTTGTATTCCTTTAAAAATTGTTGCATTTTTTCCCCAAAATTAAATGTAGATCAATATTCTGATGAGAACTGATTTCAATGGTTTGAAGTGTTTAAAAGTCCTTTGGATATGTGTGTCCTATAAGATATGATGACAGAATTTGTGTATAACAAGACATAATTTGTGTATATCATAGTTAAGCTTCCTTTCTTCATTTTATCATTGTTTATCATGGTCCCAGAGGTGGTGATAAATGATCTAGACTTTCTGATAGTTTGATAAAACTAGTGCTTGTTACAAAATGTATATCATTATTATATTGTTAAATAGTCGTGTTAGGCACTGTGGTAAGTAATAAGGCATGGACCTTGTCCCAAAGAGATTATAATCTGGGAGAAGTCTTGAGTCAGGCACACATATAGCCACAGTGGAAATAAGAGAGAAATGAAAAGTGCTGTGGAAGTTCAGGAGCAGGAGAGATTTACTTTCAGCTGTGGGCAGGAAAGAATAAGTCGTTGTTCTGGAACAATAGTCCTCAATCTTGGTTGGACATTAGAATCAACTGAAAAGGTTTAACAATCAAAAACCAATGTCTGTGCCCTCCCCCAGACCAATTAAATCAGAAACTCTGGGAAAGGGTCCCAGGCCTAAGTAATTTAAAAATCTCCCCAAGTGATTATAATATATAACTACCTTTGAGAACAGGTGTCCTAAAAGTAGAAGCAGTCATTTAGCTGATCGATTGAAATAGGGGTTGGTGGAAGTTCTCAGTGGAAACTCTAATGCTCACAAAGTTAAGACCAGGAGATGGAGCAGAGCATATGGAGAATGGTAAGTGGCATGGTCTTGTTGGAGTGTAAAGAATGTTCATGTTTTAAGGCCGTGCTGAGTACAAATTATAGGGGAGTAGGAATTTAGTGTAATGGTGTTTAGGTGTTATTTTGTAAGACAAAAAGAGAACCATAACGACAAGATCAGATTTGTATTTTAGGGAGACAGTGTGAGTAATCTGCCCTGTGTCATCCTGCTGATCATTGCTTGATTGGACATCCATGACCATCTTCTTCCTGGTGGAAACATGTCTTTGTTTAGGTATCCCAGATGGCCCTCACATGACTTGAGGGAATATGATTCTATTTGCCTTCCTCCTGGAATGGATTCTCATTAAATAGCTAAAAACAACAACAACGACAACAACAACAACAAAAACATAGCTTCCATCTGGAACTCTTAGACTCTAGGGACAAGCTTGTGAGTAAAATGGACTCAGTCAGATGAAAGAAGGATTTATGTTCGATAGGAATATGGTTTCTTCCTCCTGCTGGGACAAGGAATATTGTTTTAATATTCAGTAATTATCTTTTGACCACAAAGTAAATTAGACTTAGATTAAAACAGTAGGGCTCAGAAGGCATCTAAGGAATTTCTAAGTCTTGAAGGAATCTAAGTCTTCCTTGATATCTTTGGGCTGTGGATTAGGTTCTACTTCACTCTTCTTCCCTTTCCTCCATACTGCCCCTGGATTGGAGTCGCATACAATAATAATTTCTTATGGTTTAAGACAGTTTGAGGCAAGGTTTTTTAAAGCAATCACAATCACTATTACTGATCCAAGGGAGTTTGGGTGGAAAGAAATAAGAATGGGTTTAAGGTTTAAAACTGATGAGGAGAATAAGAGTGCCATTAATAGAAATCACAATGTGGAGAGGAAGAGGAGGGAATATTGGTTCTTGTCATGTGTTTTATGGGCAGCTGGCAAGTAGGCACAAGTGTCCAATAGACTTTCGAATATGCTGCCCTGAGTTTCAGAAGGCAGGAGGAGACTAGAGAAATGTATTTGAGAAACAACTGTATAGGAGTATCTGGAATATTTAAAAAGTAATTGAGAATCCCAAGGGATTCCCAGGTGGCTCAGTGGTAAAGAATCCTCCTGCCAGTGAAGGAGGTGTAGAAGACACAGGTTGAATCCCTGAGTCAGGAAGATTCCTTGGAGTAAGAAATGACAACTCAATCCAGTATTCTTGCCTAGAAAATCCCATGAACAGAGGAACCTTGCAGGCTGCAGTCCATGGGGTTGCAAAGAGTCGGACACCAGTGAGCAACTGAGCACACAACCAAGTGTGTGCAATCCAAGACAGAGGTTCGAATACCCGGCCTTACCTACCTGAGTTTACAAAATCAATTCACATTTGCTTTCATGTCCTTGGTATGTTATCTCCTCCTTTCCTGCCTAAGCAGGAACTTAGCTGGGGATCACTATGGGAATGGTTTCTTTCTTTCTTTTTTTTTAATGGGAATGGTTTCCGGAGTCCCTAGAGGGAGGATCACAGACTGCCAAGTGTTCTGGCCCCACAAGCTTAGGGACTGGAGTGGTTTTCATTCTACAAGCTGAGAATCAGTTCTTCCTCAAACTTCTATGCTTTTCCAGCTGAACCTTCATGTACTTTTGTGCAACTTACAAAGACTAGAAATCCTTTCATATTCTAGGCCTTACCTTCTCTTGAAACTACAGTCAGCTCAGTTCAGTCACTCAGTTGTGTTCAACTCTTTGTGACCCCATGGACTGCAGCACACCAGGCTTCCCTGTCCATGACCCACTCCAGGAGCTTGCTCAAACTCATGTCCATTGAGTCAGTGATAGCATACAACCATCTCATCCTCTGTCATCCCCTTCTGCTCCTGCCTTCAATCTTTCCCAGCATCAGAGTTTCGGTGAGTCAATTCTTCACATCAGGTGGTCACAAGTATTGGAGTTTCAGCTTCAACATCAGTCCTTCCAATGAATATGTAGGACTGATTTCCTTTAGGATGGGCTGGTTAGATCTCCTTGCAGTCCAAGGGACTCTCAACAGTCTTCTCCAGCAACACAGTTCAAAGCACCAGTTCTTCAGTGCTCAGCTTTCTTTATAGTCCAACTCTCATATCCACACGTGACTAC